>PVKH010005098.1:0-22507 GCA_004027955.1 Chaetophractus vellerosus
CTTGGAGAGGTCCCCGGGAACCGAACCCAGGGCCTCCCATGTGGTACACCGGCGAGCTCTTTATCCACTGAGCTATCTAGCCGGGCCCTGCAACCCTTCTTAAATCTAAAATTATTTTTTTTTAAGTTTTAAAAATATTATATGGTACGTGCCATCATGGTATAAGCATATGACCTATGTTAGCACACAGCCAAGGCCTGGCTCAAGGATATGTGTGTGGAATCTCAATTGAATCCTGAAATATGAGGAGGTATGGAAGGGGGTAGAGAGAACAGGACAATCCATTTTCTAAGACAAGACAGACTTCAGTTTGTGTGGTAAACAACTGGGTCAGTATGGCTGGCACAACAGGGATGGGGGTTGGGGGGTGGGAGAGAACTGGGGATAATGTCCAGAGATAAGGTCAGAGAGAAAGGCGGGAACTACCTGCCCTTCAAGATCCAGCTCAAATTCCATGTAGATCAGTTCAATCCAGGGCTGCAGCGACTTGCTCTTCTGCAGTCATTTTCCTCTACTGTTCATTTAGCCACAGTCATGTAATGACTTATGTTAAGTTTAGCATATTATTTTAGTCTTCCCTATTTAATCTCACCTCCACAAGTAGACTGAAATGGCAGAAACCATGTTTACATACTCCTAGAAATTAATCTTACTGGTTCCTACCTTTTATCATGTCTTAGACAGTATCTGACACAGTAGGGACCTCAATGAATGAATGACCACACAATATAAACTATTTATCAGAATCAATATAAAGAATGTGCCACTTTCAGATATCCATGTGAAAACTGATCTTAATTAACTATCATAAGAAAACTGATACGTGCCAGAAAAACAAAAAGGTACAGATATTTCATTTTCAAGCATCAGTACAAAGGGACTTCATAAAAACCTTGGAAAACACCTTAGGGAAATTAAGGACCAAGATATAAAATGTTGAGCGAAACAGTTTCCTTCTAACATGCTGATGGACTCCGCTCCCTTCCTTCTGACAATTAGCAATCAACAAAAAAGTTTTCTATAAAGAGGCTAAGAATGCAGACTTTAAATCCTGACTGCACAATAGTAACAGTGGCTCTTGCACAAATTACTTAACCTTCCAAGCTTCAGTAAAATGGGAACAAATAATAGTCTTACCTCTTAAAACAGCCATAGGGATTACATGAATGCTTGCCAAGTGCTCAACACAATGTTTGGCACATGATAAAACACTCAATAAATGTTAGCAATTTACCAGTACTATAATGACGATGATGACAATGACAACATGTAAAGATTACTGCATTCCCAATATTAACACCTACCTAAGTCTTTTACTTTTTAATGATCTTTTTATTGTTAAAAAGAAAGATTCTTACTGTTAAGTCCTTACTAACAGCTAGTAAAATGTATTTTACTAACAGCTAGTAAAATCTGTTTTACTAAATAGATAGTAAAATCTTGATGTACAGTTGCTATTTAGTTCCATACACAGAAGAATAAGGTTAGTTAACAGATATGAAGAGATACTTGGAGTCAATAATCAAAGGAAAGTTTAAGAACAACAACATAAAAGGGAAATCAAAGGAATATCCCAAATATCCCTAAAACTTAAATATTTTCTTTCCCATCTTTTTTTTAACTTTAATAGTTTAAAAGTGGTTAAGTGGGGGTGGAAACAACCCAAGTATCCATCAACAGATTAATATATATATATATATAATGTGGTATATTCATATAATGGAATATGATCAGCCATAAAAAGGAATGAAGTTCTGATACAATATGGATGAATCTTGAGATCATTATGTTGAATGAAATAAGCAATAAGCATACACAAAAGGACAAATATTGTATGATTGATTCCACTTATATGAAATATCTAGAATAAGCAAAATCATAGACACAGAAAGGAGATTAGAGGTTACCAGGGGCCAGTGAGGGAGGGATGGGGAATGCTATTGCTTAATGGGTATAAACTTTCTGTTTGAGGTGATGAAAAAGTTTTGGTAATAGATGGTGGTGATAGTAGCACAACATTGTGCATGTAATTAATACCACTGATGTACACACTTAAAAATGGTTAAAATGGGAAATTTTGTGTTATGTGTATTTTACCATAATAAAAATAAATAAAAGGTTAAACTTTAAAAGTTTCAACCATCCAAAAGAAACACAGAAGCTATTTAAAGTCATTTTAAAGCAAATGATTTCAAACAATTTGTCCTCCATCTCTTAATTTATTTCATAGATTATATGTCCGTGTATAGTTCTCACATTGGTAGAATACTCTATGACAGTGGACAAAATTATATTTACTCCATAAGTAAAAGTCCAGAGAGTTCATTGATATGAAAGGCACTCTGCAGTGGAAACCAACTATGCATGCCAATGACGCTCTGAGGTATCATCCATGGTAAATGTTAATCACTACATGAAATAGTCCTGATGTGGAAGTGCCGATGCACTACAATGAATATTCTCCCAACAGGTAATTTACATTCTATCAGAAATGGATCCTAATTCACCTCTATCAATTTTGACATCCAATAGTATAATCACAATGGAATATAATATAAAGGAAACAAAATTTTCATCTAAGCTATTCTGTGAAAAGTTATATATATATATACATAAAGACAGACTATGGTTATACTGTTTCACATGTTGATTAGATACTAAAATATTAGGAATAAACAGTATAAGGAGAAAATTTAATTCAAGTTGTTCCTTCCCAAAAAGATGCTCTAATTTTTCAACCAAAACATTCATGTTCTAATGCATTCTTAGGTTATAAAGCTTTGCAAGACAGTCTGTTAACTCGAAAAGACATCAGACACTACCTTAACCAAGTAACCAAAGTTAGCATCACCAGTGATGTTATGTGGAAAACATGTACCCCCTGACACGATGTGATAAGAAAAGCACTTCATTATTGTGGTTTTCTTCCCAAAAACCTATAACCCCAGTCTGATCATGAAAAAAAATCAGACAATTCCAAACTGGGTGACTTTCTACAAATTACTTAACCATTACTCCTCAAAACAGTCTAGAACACGAAAAACAAAGACTGAGAACAGTCACAAACAAGAAGAGACTAAAGAACATGACAACTAAATTCTGTGTGGTACACTGGACTAGATCTTAGAGAAGCAAAAGCACATTGTTGGAAAAGCTGGTGAAAATCTGGCTAAAATCCGAGGTTAGTTTATAATAATATACCAATGTTAGTTTCTTAGTTAAACAAATGTACCACAGTAAGAGAAGACAATAACACTAGGGGAAACTAAAACTGGTCAAGGAGTAAAGGGATACTATATGTACTATCATTGCAGCTTTTTGATAAATCTAAAACTATTCCAAAATGAAAAGCTTATTAAAGGGGGTAGGGGTGGGGTAGGAGAAGATACCATGCATTGTTTATGGAGGTTATCTAATAGCCATGGACAGACTGTCTTGAAATAAATGCCATCACCAAATATGGGTTTCTAAAAATATTTCAAATGTAATGCCAAGAACAGAAATCCCAGATTAAGGATGACAATTATAAAGGACATGACAGTCACAGATTTGGCTAGATTACTATAGTTAGCTTAAAACCCTTCAGTAGCCTCCTGCTGCTTACTGAATAAAACCCAAACTCCCACAAGGCTCAGAATGACATAGACCCCCCCCTCTTCTCATTCAGAAAGATTCACTCAGACTGGCAGGCCTTCAGAGAGTTCCTAAACAATGACAAGCTCATTCCCACCTCAGGGCCTTTGCACTTGGTTTTCCTCTTCTGGCTCCTCACACTGCTAGTTCCTTCTTAATCCTTCAACTGTCAGCTAAAAAAAGAAAAATACACACACACACACACACACATACACACCTTCACACAAGCGACTCTGAATAAAGCATCTCATTAAAGCACCTGTTTATTACTTCCACAGCACTTAACACAAGTTTTAAGTATTTCATCAAATGTCTAATGTCTCTCTCCATTTGTTAGTCATTTTGTCCCTCAATACCTGGCAGAGTTCCTGACAGATAGCTGGCACTCAGTAAATATCTGTTAAATGAAGGAATCCAGCAAGTTGTAGAGACTATTTCTGAGGCAGGGTATAACTGCCTAAGGAACCTCATGTTAGAAGACTCTATCTTCTCTCCATAAAGCAGCCCTAAAAATATCAATCTACATCTGTATCACACTGATGACTCCATACATGCATGATACATGTTTGATACATGTAGTCAAACCCTCAAAGTATAGACGCGTAGCCTTCTTCCATCTCTCTCTAGTATTCACCTTTTCATTCTTACTGGTACTGCCCATATTTCATTCAAACCCTCATTATCTTTCTATTTTCCCTGACTCCAGCAGAACATACCAGAAACGAATCTTGACAAAATATTGATTTTATCCTATCACATCTCTGCTGGTGAACCTAGGTTGACTCACAACTGCTTAAGGTCTAAGCTTCTTTTCAAGCTTTTAAATGTATTCCATAATCCACCTCTATTTTCATTTCAAACCATTCCCAAAAACTATGCCTCTGCTCTAATTAAGGAATCTATCTTCTCACTAGTCTATGCTCATACCATGCTTGTTCCTAAATCTGTGCCTCTGTCTTTTATATGAATTCATCTTTCCTGACTCAATGAGTAGATACCTCTAAAATAAGTACAACCCTACTTTCCAAAAACATGTTACAAACTCTTTCAATGTTCAACCTTTCCCATTAAAGCCAGGAACGTAAAATTATTATTATTTTTAATTCTGGTTTTAGTGTAAATGAAATATCAAAACTTAAAAAAAATCTTTCCTATTTTTAATATTTTTCCTTTGTCTTTTTAGAGAAAACAAAAAGGCTAATGATTGTCACTTCCATACATTCCTTTCACTGACAAGGGCAAATCAAATATATTAAAAGAAGGCTATTACATTCTTCTAAATGCCTTTAACAAGGCTTAAAAAGTACACCGAGATAAACTTTAAGCAAATGGAATAGTACTCAAAAATTAAAACAGTGAAAATTAATAGGCACATGAATAAATATACAAAGCATTTTATATGTACATTTTCACATGTGCACTTAATAATTATTACTATTATGCTAAGGACAGTGGTATCTTAAATTATTAAATCCTCCCTTTGCTAGTCAAAATGAATATTTATTTTCAAAGTCATAACATGTGTTTAAATACATAACAAAGATGCCATTAAATAACTGTGAAAGGCTATTTTTATAGTAAAGAAAATCAGTGAAAGGAAAAGTCTGTTGATTTTCACGACTAAAAATTCATTCATCTATATCAGGCCAACTAAAGCTTAAAGATTTCAAGTTCAAAGGCAAAGTGAGCCAATTTCTCAAACAAGTTAAATTCTGTGATTAGTATAATTCATTCATTATGGGTGAAGTAGTTAAAATCTCTCCATAAATTCTCAATGTTTGTCAAAACCACTTAATGCCAGTTGAAGGGTAACTGATAGCAGTACACTACAGTCTCAAAACATGAAATACATATATTTGAATGCAGACATTTATATCAAACAATAATTAATTAAATTATACAAAATAGCCTGTAGTACTCCACTACCATATGAAAAACAAAAGTAGACTATAAGCCAATTAAAAAAAACAAAGAAAAGGAAGGTTAGATGAACTTGATATTCAACTGTTCTACCTAGAAGCTTTAATTATATGTTTAATAGGTTTTCTTGTTCTAAGGTTAGCCTCACTGTCGAATTTAGGATTATGGGTAGGCCAGATCCCTTCCTTTAAAAAATCTCTGCGCAATGAAAGAAATTATAGTCTAAATCACAAAGATGACAAGAAACCTTAGCAATTTAAATAGACAAGCCTTGAAATAATATTGTGATCAAAGTATCAAGCTGCCTAATAAAACCCAGGTGGCTCAAGCTTATCATATATGGTACTCATTACCACAATTGCACTATTTAATCTACTTCCTGGTGTCAACAAAAACTTTCTGTTATTAATTCCCCCCAGTTATGGATCTGCTTAACTTACTGCAGTTTTCTGATAAGACAACTCTTTGTCCAAAATACTAGAAAAGGGAGCGCGGGTCTCATTTTAAACGTTTTAGACTGGAGCCATGGTTGGTAAAACCACAGAAACCATGGTAGCTTTGTATTATTAGTCATCTACATAAGGTTATGTTAATTCCTAAGGGGGTACCAGATGATTCATGGTGAACACAGTTTTGTAAGGTCTCACATGTTTTCATCCAAAAGGCAACCATATGCACACAAAAGGAACTGTTTTACAAGATATAAACTTAACATTCAAATTAGAGATTTACCCACTGTCAAGGTATTCAGTTTAGAATCTGCCAGTTAATTCCTCTTACCCAAACACATGCATCATTCCTATGGTTCTCTGTTGGTCACAATTGCAAGGTTTCAAAACTATTTTCTCATCTGTAGATGGTACTGCCTTCTAAAAAAAAAGTTCTTAAATGTTTCTCACAAAGTTTGTTTTACAGTGTAAATAATTTCCAAAATATTTCCATCTAGGCAAAGTGAAAATGCTAGGATTATTAAAACTACTTCAACATAGGTGCCAAAAGCAGAAGCAACAAAACGATTATACCAAAAAAGGAAGAAAAGAAAAAAAATAAGAATAGGGTAGTGTGATCATGGTCACCTGTTCCTGGGTTGCCTGGTTTGTTTCAACCACAGGTGCCATGACAGCCAAAAGATGAATTTTGAGAGCTGTACATGGTGCACACCTCCATTTTATAGACAGCTAGTCGTACTAGCTACAAAGGAAGCTCCCTAACTGCTCAGTGTTTCATGAGTGGCACCCAGTGTTCACACAGATTCCTTACAACGGATCCATTTCCTTTCCATGCTCTCTTCTCTTTCATTCTGCTTGCCCAGATGGCAGTCACAGCAGATTGAAAGCATTGCAAAACATACCACTTAACCATACTGTGTACTCAGTAAAGAAGGAAATTCACATGACAGGCTTTATCAGTATTGTCTGTTTAAGTCATCTGCAAAGCAACGTATTCTAAAGTCTTCCTGTATCAGTCAGGCACCGAGTTCTTAAATCGAATTAAGCCATCAATTCAAACTATTGTTTGTAATTGCATTCAATGGCATTTAATAAGAACGTTCCCCGCCCCCAACCTACCCATCTCAATCTATACGTTCCAACTAGTTTCTCCAATCCATGTAGCAAAACACTAGAGCCTTGAGCAGTTAAATTCTGAAATCTAAGGTTAATTTCAATAATCATTTATGATTCCATCTGTGCTGATAGTAAGTAACACCAAAAATTGAACTTTTAAGTAAAAAATCATGCCTACACATTGCAACTGCAGGCATCTTTATCACGCACTGGGATTCTGAAAAAATATTGGGATTACTGAAAACCCTCCTAAATTGTGATGTATTAGATGGACATGTGGGAATTTCTAGTTCTGAATTTGCCGCTAATTATAAAGATAGGCCTCCCTGGGCCTCAGTTTTCCATCTGCTAAAGGAATTACACAAGTTCCTATTGTGATCCATCTTGTAAATTGAAAACTGAGGATGGAGAGACCCAAGATACAATTAGTGGTAAAACCAGAACTATATTAGAACTTTAACCAGAACTCAATCTAGATTTCCTTCTTTTATGCCTTTCAGAATGTTTGCAAGATCCATAAAGTGATTAGACATTTTCTCTACTAAGAGCTATGTATATACACATCATTTCCATATATGTAGAACTCCTACAAGTATTTTTATCAGTCTGCATATAAGATGAGGAGGCAATTTGGAAGGAAATACAAATCTGGATTCTGACAAAACATCAGTTTCACAGTCATATATCAAATATCTCCTGAAGGAGCAAGAAATTAACCCAATATGGTTTATAGTGATCTTAATATTCCATATTACATATGTACCATCCCATTCCTCACTTTATTATCAGAGAAAATGGCTAATACCCATCAAAGTATATCACCACTCTTCATACAACTTCACATTCTTCTAGCACTGAGTCTTTTTAATGTTTTCTCTTACCTGTTCTATGGGTAGTGGTGGTATCGGTGGTTGTAAGATGAGAAATACAAAATTTAAGTTACAGTAATTCACATTACCAAAAAAGTCTCAGTATTAGACTTTTTAAACTACCTGAATACATTCATTTACAGATTATAATATTGACAGAGAAACTTTTATCTAAAGTATCAAGAGTTGCTACCAAATGAAGAATTAATCAAAAATAAAAATATTTCTAATATGAAAATGAAAAGGCTGTGATCAGTTTATAAATTTTTTAGGAACAAAATTATTTGACAAAACAAATATACCTAGAGTGACTCTGAATTGCAGACTTGGAGATGTACAGATTTGCAGATACACATTTTTAATCCCAAGTCATTGTCCTATGACACAAAAATATTTTTTAAACACTTTCATCTGGTGGCCTAAGTCAGAGATTCTTCATTTTATACTAATAATCTGATTTCACTAACATAATATGCTAACAAGTTTCCCAAAGCTTCAAGTCAAATAGACTGTTCACAACAGCTAAATTCTTTACCTAGCAAGCACTTCAAAAAATATCCGTAGCAGAGATGTGGGTAAGCAACAGCCGGTGGAAGTGTCTGGCATGTAGTTCCCACTCAAATATTGGTTTGATGAATGAACAGCAAAAGAATGAAGAAAGAAAAGCAAAGGAGAAATTAAAAAGTGAGAGGAGGTAAACTTGGAAGCTAGAGTGGCTATAGGATAACTGACATTTGTGGTGCTGCTGCTACTGCCATTGGTGCCTGCTGCTGGGGTTAACAGCAGGCCACAAGGCCAAAAAGCCCCAGCCAGGGACCCTGCTGCCGACTTGTTACTGTCATAGTGCTGGCTGCTGAGATAGAAGCCTGCCACCTAAATACAAAGTCACCAGCTATTCAATTCGATAAAACAGAAACAAGACAGATATAGTTCTGCAAAGACCATTGGAATAATTTTGTGATCCTCTCTCCAATTAAGGAATAAAGGCTGCCTATATATTAAAAGATGATGTCTGTAAGTTAGATGTTAGAGGAAATGAAGGATAAATACGGACAGAGGGTGAGGAAAGGGGGGAGATACAGGATCACATTATAAACCTACATTATTATATTGCTACTTAAATCAAAATAAATATTTGTTTTCAACTAATTTAAAAATTATCTAAAATGTACTGAGTAAAAACAATATTGATTTTTTTTAAAGGCAGCAAATAACAATCCTCATGGCGGAAAGAGATTAAAAATAAGAAAACACCACTCTGGTAATAGGTAATCTATGAAAAGTAATCGCAAACAGATGAAAGTTTCCAGAGCTATGAAAATTTCCCCTAGACAGAGATGAACAGAAAACAAACAGAACACTTCACTAACACGACTATGGTACACTTTCGAAATATAAAAGGCAGTTTGGAAAACTCAGTATTAGTATCAAAACATCAAATCTAATTATAATCAATCTATCAATCTAAAAAAACTTGCAGATTAGGTCATATATTTAATTGAGAGAATGAGTCTGGGTAGAACTTTGCCTGGGCAAGACACGAAGTAAGACAAGAACATGTTAGTTTGAACAACTTTTGGGAAAACAGAAATAGCAATCATCTTTGGTTAGATACTGTAATTGTAGCTTTTTAACATTCTAATTAGTGCCAAAAAAGTTCATTTTAAATGGCTATTACCTTAAAGCTTAGTAATAAATTCAAAGATCTTTACCTAAAGTTGTTGTGGTTCAATAGTAAGATACCTTTTACTTAATTAAAATATAAACCACTGGGAATACTAATTTAAGGATTATATTTTTAGACTTTGGAAAGTCAGGAATTTTAAATACTATTTAAGTACTATATCCACCTGTAATTTTCAAATCTTAAAGTATTACTTTAAGTCTGCACAAAATGTGAACAGGTTTTACTTGGCTTCTTTCCAAACCATCACACTTATGCTTTGGGAACTGAGGGAGGGAACAGTGCAAAGCATTTTAATTTCTTTAAGCAGAAAAATCTTTTATCTTGACCACATTTTCAATAGCCTATATTTCCAAGTTTCTCAGTTAACTCACTTTAAAAAAAAACAAATTAATTTCTGAAATATGAACTGAACACAAAAATATTTTTCAGGCAAGATTTTGAAGTGAAGCTAGACTTTGCTCCTAATCTAGTATTTAAAATCATCATACCCCCACACTGAAAAACAAAACACAGCATAAAAATATTGGACTGATGCTTCATATTTGGGTTTTAACGACTTATCATCTTAATAAACCAAAAACGAAGCATATCTGAGTGATCAAAATAATTTAAGTAAACAATAATCTAAAGTTCATTACCCTGAATATACAGCAGTAAATAAATAAATGTAAACGGTTTAACATTTTCAAAATACTACCATGAATAAACAAGACAGTGGCCGAGGGAATTATATTATAATTTAGTGCATAGCTTCTCTCTAGATATCTGCTTACCCAGTGTTTCATTTTAAGTATGTGTTAAATATTTAAAATTTATGAAATATTTTATTTAAATATTTTGCTAAATAGTCTAATAGTTAACTGAAGGACACCAAGTTTCTATAAACATAGGCACTGATACTATTGTGAGGAATCCTCTTCAAAAGAACCTTTAAGTCAAAAACAACTTCTCTACCTAGCTACTAAAGCAGGAACAAAATTTGAACATTTTCAAGGAACATACTTTGATCTGACCAATGAAAATACCAAACTGAATATATATTAAATAGTTTTGTTCATTATTTCTAAAAATATGTGTTTGAGGGCCCTGAAATGTGAATTACAGGAACTCACAAATTTAACTACTTCCTTAAAAATTACCTAAAACTGCAACTAACATCCCCCTACAAGATCAAACATTCACCTCCCCTGTAAAGTCATCTCCCAAGAGATGTTCTCATCAATTTTTCCTACTTCATATAGAATATAAATGCTGTTTCATAATTCTTTATTTACACATTTGTCTCTCCCACTTAAGAATCAAGTACTAGAAGTATCCAGAATTTGGTATCTTTACATTTTTTCCACCACCCACTCAATGTAATTTGCTGGATAAATGCTGAAATGAATTACTTTTTTTCTGAGACTACTTTTTCAGTTTAATTTTGGACTAATTTTTTCTGAGACATCTGAAACATTCTATCATACTTCCACTTAATGATTTGAGGTTAATAAAGAAACAATTCTTAACTCACCGCTTCACTAGATTAAAGCTTGTCTCTAAAGATACTTCCATTACCTCCTACTCTAACTTTACTAATATTTTCTTATTCCTCCAGTAAGTTTCAAAACACACCCCAAAAATTTCTATAGAAAATAGAAAAGCTTTTTTAAAAAATCAAACACCAAGAGCAAACAACCAACAAAGAAACAGTATTTGTGAAACAAATCACGATTGCTGACTATCCATAAAGATAATACAAAATAATAAGTAAAATTCTTGTCTCTTCACATAATGCCCCCATCTGTTTAAAAAGTATGAAAAGCTTTTACTGTCCCAATTCAACTCTTCTCTGAACTCAAAAGCAATACAGCTAGGTTGCAAGCCGCTTTGCCTTGGGCAGAGGCTCCAGGCAAACTAAGAATAAACAGAAGGTGAGACTTCAAGAAGCAAGTAATTAGGCATAGATTTTCTCCAATGTAAAATATGACTTACTTGCATAACAGCACTGCATATAATAAAACCATACAAACCTACTCTCTCAGAACCCAGTGATACGAAAATAACACCTATGCTGTGAAAAATTACTCTACACACATCTTATTTTAATTACATTTTTGCCAATTCATGTTTCAGCCTTCGAAAAGTCTGTTTAAGGTTCTACCGCTCTGCTTTTCTTCTGAAAGCTTAATGGTAACAAAATAATTGTGTAGAACAGTCTACACTAGTATTTCTTGCTCTAACATCAAACTTGGATAGTAAACAACAATTTTCTCCACTGAAAATGAATTAAAAAAGCTAAAAGCAGTCTGGATACCTGTATCTATGTATGTATGTGGAATCATTTCCGTAATTTTACATGCTGTACACATTAATACTGCCTGAGTAATTTAGGCATCATTTCATTTCCCCTAACTGTAGTACAATACAGTCTTCATACTTTGTTTTGAAAAATACCTATTTTGAAGACCAAGGATCACCCTTTATGACTCACTGAAAGACAGCAAAATAAAATATTTGTCCACTCCAAATATAAAAGATAGGGATTTGGCTCTGATGCATAAGTAAGCTTCTTATATCACCTGCAATATTAAATTGATTTAGTCTACTGAAGAACAAGACAGTAAGTTACTGGATCTGTGTTTAATTCAGTGCACTTTATAACATATTTAAGGAATTCAGTTATATAAAACAGTATCTGAATCTTATCTGATGAAAATATTTTTCCCTTTTTGCAAGCCTTGGGTTGCATGTCTGAGAAAACAAATTATTCTCCAGTTCTCCTAAGCTTGATAATAGTGCCCCCTAATGGGAATTTCAATCAGTTTTTCTACTTACGTTTAAAAAGCAAAGATTCTCTAATATGAGCAACTTGCTTACTTTCAACTAGAATGTAAATTCCATAATATAAAAATGTATCAAGATTTAAACCACCAAAAGGAGCTACAACATCTGCAAAAACATGCAGTGAATTTAACGGAAAGAAACAAACAAGAGAAACTTAATGCCAGAATAGCTTTCTAGGTTGTGAACCATCCATCATACTACACATAATCCAAGGTAGCAATACCCAACAAAATAATCTATAAAGAAATTACCCTTCCCACTTTGCTTCCAGTACTCATGCATAAACAATTAATACTAATTGCTAAATGAAAGATATCAGAGCCAGGAAAAACTGGTTCAGTAGTTAAGTTACTCAGTGTCACAAAGCTTCAGTATAGAGCTGGGATTCCTATTCAAGTTTCACAGCCTCAAGTCACAATGCCTGGTTCACAAGTCTGCAACCATGACCTTAATGACATTCTTTTCAATTATCTACAGACAGTTCCACTAAACATCAATGTGATTTTGAAAAGGAAAAACACATTAAAATTAAAGCAAAAGCTACCTAGTCTGATATTTTCCAGGTGTCCAATGAAAAAAACATTCTACAATATCAGTATTTTCATGTCTGTGCCCACAATATATCCTGAACTAGAGTCATATTAAGGGTATTATCTAGAAGAAATAGACAAATAAAAAGCCACCAATTTACAACAGAGATAATTATCACCTATTCTTTAATCTTATGAGAGAGGGATAACAATAAGGAGTAAGGAAAAGTTACATATAAAACAGGAGCCATCAAACTTTCTTACAAGGGCCAAATAGTAAATATTTTAGGTTTGGGGCCCACACAGTCTCTGTCGTAACTACTCACCTTTGCCACTGTGGCAGGAATGCAGCCACAGATGATAAAAAAAGGAATGGGCTTGGCAGTATTCCAGTAAAACTTTATTTACAAAAACAGGTGGCTAGTATACAGGGGTAGTTTGCCAACCTAATTTTAAAAATTTACTAACATTTTGCTTTTGGACTACAGATTAAAATTTACAGTTTACATGCAGCATCAAAACAGCTAAGCAACGTAAAATATGTAATTATTAAATTTATGAAATATATAGTATTTTACCTCTATAAAGTGAAAGAGTGACAAAAAGATACTTTCTTGAATGAATATTAGCTTTAGTCAGCATAAAATAACTGAAAAGCAGTAAGGAAACATTGGGCCTTTACCATGATTTAAAATAATCAACATGAAGAACTATTCTAAGATATACCCATATAGTGGGAAATCTTAATTTTTGTCTAGGTTTGATAAAAACCTAATGGTGAGTATCTAGAATATATAGAAGAAATGCTACAACAACAAAAAGACAAATAAACCAATTTAAAAACGGGTAAATGGAAAAAAAAAAACTAAAGGACTTGAATAGACATCTCTGTAAAGAAGATGGCTAATTAGCACATAAAAAGATGCTCAACATCACTAGTCATCACAGAAATGTAAATCAAATGTAAATCAAAACCACAATGAGATACTACTTCAAACCCATAAGGAAGAATTTTAGACATTAAAAAAAAAAAAAAAGCACTAAGTGCGGGCAAAGATGCAGAAAAATGGATACTCTCATACATTCCTGGTGGCACTGTAGAATGGTAAAGCCACTGTGGAAATCAGTTTGGCAGTTTCTCAGAAAACTGAAAATAGAATTATACTTCTTGGTACATACCTAATAGAACTGAAAGCAGGGACTTGAACAGATACTTGTACACCAATGTTTATAACAGCATTATTCACAATTGACAAAAGGTGCAAACAAACCAAATGTACATCAATAGATGATACATAAGCAAACTGTGGTATATTCATACAATCAAAAATTATGCAGCCATAAAAAAGCAACAAAGGACCACTGATACATGCTACAATGTGGATGAACCTCAAAAACACTGTGCTATGTGAAATAAGCCACAAAAGGTCATATATTGTATGATTCCATTTATTTGATATATCCAGATACGTAAATCTACAGAGACAGAATGCAGACTGGAAGTTGCCTAAGGTCAGATGACTGTTTAATGGGTATGGGGTTTTATCTGGAGTGATGGCAATGTTTTAGAAGTAGACATATGGTATGGTGGTGGTTACACAATATTGTGAATGTACTAAATGCTAGTGAATTTGCTCACTTTAAAATGTTTAATTTCATATGTGAATTTCACCTCAGTGAATTAACAAAAGAAAGATAGGATATTGTCTTGGATTTTCACATACATTAAAAAAAAATGGAAAATCCCATTAGTTTCTAATGCAAACCAAAACAAAAACACAAATGTAGTTGTTTTACAAAAAAACAAATTTCAGATACAGAATAATGATAACTACACTTGACAATCTTTAATCATTGGCTTATACTTCACTAAGTATCTAAAAACAACACAGTATAATGAGAAAATCATGGGATAAGGAACCAGTTGGCCACAGGTTTGTTTGTTTGTTTTAAGATTTATTTTATTTATTTATCCCCCCTTTGCTGCTTGGGCTCGCTGTGTCCATTTGCTGTGCAGTTTTCTGTGTCTGCTTGTCTCCCTTTGTTGTGTCATCTTGCTGCACCAGCTCACCGTGCTGCATGGGCCGTCAGCTTACCACACCACGCAGGCCAGCTTGCTTTCACCAGGAGGTCCTGGGAATCAAATCCAGAGCCTCCCATATGGTAAACAAGAGCCCAACTACTTGAGCCACATCCGCTTCCCTGGCCACAGGTTTTGATCCATACTCTACCAATTCCTAGTTAAATGATTTTGGATAAGTTATTTATCTCTCTGAACATAGTCTGGAATATGGGACTGATAAAACTTCCAACTGTACAAAGTAACTACTGATTAAAAGCAATGCATCTACCGCACAATGCCCAGCTATTTTTATTTTATTTTATTATTTAACGGTAAATTGTAGTCGCTCCTTATCTCAATGTTGTTAAATCAATTTTAATGAAAGGAGGGCATGTTAATGTAATTACATCTTGGTCAATTACCACAAGCCCATAAGAGAAGTTAGCTTCCAATGATCAAGATCCAAAATTAGTAATACTATAAATTGCATAGACTATTTCCTATTCATGTTTTATACTGATAATTTTGTGAAACAAATTAATTATCTAAGGAAACTGTGTGAACTCTTCTGGAATGGATTTACTCCCACTAATTTGGTAACTGAACAAGTCACTTCAAGTGAACCTGTCAGGTTCCACACTTGTAACCAAAGAAACTATATTAACAATCCCTTGTCTTCTGGCTCTAAAAATGTTATTACTGATTTATAATTAAACATCCTCAGATATGCTGGTATGTAAGAGGAAAGAGATATCCTAATACTGCCAGAATTGACTGCAAAGAAATCTCAATCTTAATCCTATCTGAGGTATAAATATTATGATAATTCAGACTAAACAGGGAGATAGTATAGTCAGTTTAAATAAAGAAAAAAAAAAAAGGCATACTGCACAAAGGTTAAAAAAATGCAAGTACTCAAGTGCATATTACCAAAGTAGCCTTGGTCAATTTCTAGGGGTATTACTTTTATGAAAAACTGAGTTGCAGACCAAATTGTCATACTAACATATTAACCTTAGCAAGAATAGACTTTATGTATATTATACTTTCAAGGAACTATGAAAACATGAAGTTAAATGAGATAAGTAACAGTTTATCAAATCTGAAAATAATCAGTTAAAACAGTTGTATAGAAAATGCGCTCCAGGAGTTCAGACAAGTAAGAGGACATTTTCAACTAAAAAAAAAGAAATCTTTTAGGATGTTGACCTTGGATTTTGGTGTGAGCTTTCAACTACCAGAGGCCTTTGTTAATAAAGCAATTATACCTATACTACAGATATAAAAATGTTTTTGAAATGCTTAAGGAGAGTCTTTTTTCTGAAGCAGATATGATACTTATTTTTTTAAAACATTGATTAAATCTAAATACTATGGGAGGGAATGGTGTTGAATACACAACAAGGAGCCCAGTCCTGCACAATTCAAGTTATTCAGCAAACTAATTTCATAATGGGAAAGTCAATATCAGCACAGGTCCTATTCAAATTATGACAAACCAGAATCATAAATTCCAAATAAGTAAAGGCCAAATTAATAAAGTTTATGATATGAATCTTTTATTTCACAAAATCTGCATAATTTTTCCAAGAAACTCATAAGTCAAGTAACTAGGTCATCCTGATAGAGAATGCTTGTTTATGGTGAACTTGTATTAATATCAATGTGTGCGCTGCAAAAAATACACTTAAGATAAACTTACTTACCTTCATCAAAATCAGCATCATCCTCTGTATGCTGGGGGAAAGGAAAGCAGTTTGTAATTTCAAGCCGATCTTCTACAACCAGGCCCAAAAGCACTCCTTGGACAACTTCAGTTCCTTGGCCTTCTTCTTGATAATGTTTGATTATTTTTAATATCACCTAAAAGAAAATGCAGAAGAGAGCATTAAACCTATTTTTATAGCTTATAATCCCTTTAATTGTAGGGGAAATAAATAAATTATACTAGTGGGTTTGCAAAAACCACATTATATAAATCATTTCCTTTACCCTTATGCAAATAATAAAGCTTCCTTAGTCTAAATGTACATCTGAAATTCCTAGAGACTGAAGACATGTCAAAGATATCCATGTATAGCATTCATGACCAAGCAGCCAATCAATGATGAAAGGTTCTAGAATCCCAGGAGTTCCTTCAGACCCTCACACCTATAGTCAAGTGATTTTTAACAAGGTTGTTAAATCCACTCAGCAGGGTCAGAACAGCCTGTTCAACAAATGATGCTGGGAATACTGGTTATCTATATCTAAAAGAAAAAGGTCCCCTACCTCATATCTTATACAAAAATTAATTCAAAATAGATCAAGACCTAAATATAAAAACTAGAACCACAGAATGTCTAGAAGAAAATGTAGGGAAACACCTACAAGATCTTGTAGGAGGTGGTGGTTTTTTGGACCTTATACCCAAAGCACGAGCAACAAAAGAAAAAATGAATAAATGGGACTACCTCAAAATTAAAACACTTTGGCATTTCAAATGATTTTAAGAAGGTGAAAAGACAACCAATTCAATGAAAACCTTCAGAAACCACATATCTGACAAGGGTTTGATTTCCATGTTATATAAAGAAATCATACAACTTAAAGACAAAACAAGTTACTCAATTTTAAAAATTGGCAAAAGACTTGAATAGAAATTTCTCAAAAGTGGAAATACAGATGGCCAAAGGGCACATGAAAAGATGCTCAACATCACTTGCTATTAGGGAAATGAAGATTAAAACTACGACGAGACCAAGGAAACGAGAGAACCTACAACTGCAAGCAAGAGAGCCTCATCTATCAGCTGTATGGGATCAAAGCCCCCTCTCAATTGGAGCTGGAGTGGACATCACTATCCCAGAATCCTTAGGAATGGGAATGAACTAGAGTGGACTTACTGGTATTCTACTATAGACAAAGTGTGATTCTAGCAATGGAAGAAATTACAACACTGATGTGGAGGCAGTGGCCACTGGAGGCTCTGGGGGCAGGGAAAGGGGAAAACAGTTGTAATATGGGAGCCTTTTCGGGACTTGGGAATTGCCCTGAATGACACTGCAATGACAGATACAGGTCATTTTATTATCGTCCTATAACCTGCAGAACTGTGTGGGAGAGAGTATAGACTACATTGTGAACTACGGTCCATGCTCACTGGCAATGCTCCAGGATGCATTTATCAATTGCAATGAATGTGCCACATTAATGAAGGATGTTGTTTCTGTGGGAGGGTGTGGGAGGTGTGAGGAATGGGGCATATGGGAATCTCTATATTTTTTGTATAACATTTATATAATCTAAATATCTTTTAAAAAATAAAAAATAGATAAAAATAAATTTTTAAAAACTACAATGATATATCATCTCACACCATACAGAATGGCCATTATTAAAAAAAAAGAAAACTACAAATGCTGGGGAGGATGTGGAGAAATAGGAACACTCCTTCACTGTTGGTGGGACTGTAAAATAGAACCAATTTGGCGATTCCTCAGGAAGTTAAATACAGAACTGCCATATGATCTGGAAATCCTGCTACTAAGAATATATCCAGAAGAAATGAAAGCAAACACACAAACAGATATTATTTGCACACTGATGTTCATAGCAGCATTATTCACAATTGCTAAAATGTGAAAACAACCTAAGTGTCCATCAACCAATGAATGGATAAACAAGATGTGGCATATACATACAATGGAATACTATTCAGCTGTAAGAAGAACTCAATTGTGGAAGCACACGACAACATGAATGAACCTTGAGGACATTATGTTGAGTGAAATAAGCCAAGAACAATAGGACAAATACTGTATCACCGATAAGAACTAAAAATGATGCATAGACTTATGGAGTTTGACAACAGAGTGTAGATTCGTGGGAGACGGAATGTGGGTTGAGAAAGGGCAGCTGATGCTGGATGTATGTATAATGTTTAATATGATCAACCGGGAAGCGGATGTGGCTCAAGTGGTTGAGCACCTGCTTCCCATGTGCAAGGTCCTCCTTAAAAAAATAATTATAATAAGATCAATTGTAAATATGTGGTAATGGATAGAATTGACGGTAGCACATTAAAATGAGTGTAACAAACACGTATTTATGGATGCGACTGTGGCTGAAATGAGTAGTCTAGAGAGGTTAATGTTAGTTGGAGGTCAGCTGGAGGACAATATAGGGAATGTATAACTGACTTTGGCAGAAGAGGATTGTGGTTAATAATACAAATACCGGAATGTTCTACAAGGTGTTACAAATGTGGTGATACATGAGAAAAATATAAATACTGTAACTTATAGACTATAGTTAATAATACTGTAATGTTTTTGTAGCAAAAGCAAAGAAGATACTTATATATTAATGCTAAAGGTCAAAGAATATGGAGTTTAGTTTTGTGTGATTAAGCATTTTTTTCTTTTTCATTTTTTTCATTAATGAGACCTTGGCTATGCCATTTAACTAATCTATGTTCATCTGTGTATCTTTTTTTTTTTAATAATCATTTTTTTTAAGATTTTATTTTATTTTTTTGGTTACATAGCCCCCCCTTTCTGCTTGCTCTTGCTGCGTTCATTTCTCTGAGTTCTTCTGTGTCTGCTCTGTCTCCCCCCACTGCGGCGATGCACTGAGCCAGGTCACCGTGCAGGTGGCAGCTCTGCCCTGCTTGTGGGCGGGTCTGCTTCCGTTCCCGGGTGGCTTTTTGCTCCGTTCGCAGGTGGCTTTGCTCCATTCCCAGGTGGTTCACCCTGCCCGTGGCGGTTTTGCCCTGCCCGTGGCGGCCTTCTGCCCTGCCCACGGCGGCTTTGCCTTCTCAGGCGGTCTGCCCACTCAGAGAGGTCCCCGGGAACCGAACCCAGGGCCTCCCATGTGGTATACCGGCGCCCTATCCACTGGGCTATACAACCGGCCCCTGTGTATCTTCCTAAACACTGGAGGAACAAATGAGTTTGTTGCTGGGATTAAATGAGATAAAAGTGACTGTACAGAACTTTTTAGGAGTAATACCTCTATAACTTGTTGAGCTGCCTTTTGTCTGTTATTTTATTTTTTGAATTTGAAAGAGTTTGAATTTAAAAAAGGATACACTTAATAACTTCTAATGGAATAACCGCTTTTATAATATTGTCATCTTTAATGTTTCCATAAAGATAAAGGAGGTAACACTACCCATGGCTGAACAATTCATTTAGAAGTTCACAATAATAATAATAATAGAATCATTAATAATAATCCCTACAATGTAGAGTTGTTAATATAGGCCAAGTGCTTTGAATAGTACTCGGCATATAGATATTAATAGTATTATTTCTATCATTATTAGTATTATTATTTAATATAAGCCCATAGCCTGATGACCTAAAGAGTAACACAATCTAAGATGTGCTGGAAAGTTCTCAGAGGAAAAGGAAGTCTAACAAAATAAGAGTTCATTAATATTTTATTGATTAGCATTTCATTAGAAACAAATGCATCACTGACAGAAACAGTAATTAATAATCATTTAGTAACAGGTTACATTTATAGAACATGATGTGCCAGGTAATATTCTGATTATTTTATATGTATTATAAATCATGTGACTCTCACTTTATTAAGGAAAGTATTATTATACTCACAGATAAGAAAACAGAAGGAGAGAAATTAAGTAAATGGCAAAAGGTCACACATCTAGGAAATGGTGGAGCCAAGATTTAAACCCAGTTAAACTTCAAAGCTTGTGTGTGCATGCTTTACCTTTAGTAACAAGGCGATGATTTTTGTATCAGTAACTCAATAACGAAAATGGTGAGTAACAAACTTGAAACAAAGACTTTGTGATGAACAGACACAAAATGACTTTATACCAATGTGATCCAGACCTTCTAAGGATAGTAAGCAGTCAGGAGGAAAAACAGCTTAACATGGAAGAGTACCAACTGGTAAGATTGGCAGACTTCAAAATTGTAAAAATGAAAGAAGTGTATAAACCATAAAGATGCCTGTACAAAAAACCTCCCCATTTCCTGAAATGAACAGAAGTGGGCTTTAGGGTGATGTGGGCTGGGTATGAATCCCAGCTCCAGCACTTATCAGCTGTGACCTTAGGAAAGCTATTTTATCTTTCTAAGCCTCAGATTTCTAATTTGCAAAATGGAGCTGTTACATAGCTTTATGGGGGGGGGGGGGCGCTGAAAAATAGAAATTTTAAAAAAAAAACAGTATTAAAAGTAAGATAATGTATAGAAAGTTCTTTGCACAAGGCCTGCTACACAGCAGGTATTATTGATGCTATCGATAAAAATCAAGCAGAACTATTTAACTCCTACTCAACTTACCTCTCTGCGAAAGGAAGTTATCTTCAAACTTAATAAAAAGAACAAACATCAATGAGTAAGAAGGGATAAATGAAACTGTTGAAGAGTTAGTACAACCAACCTAGCAACTCTAAATGATTTCAAGTCAGCTAGTCTAGATTACCTAGATTCCTGAGAAATGCTAGAAGACATATGAGCTCAGTGTAGCTCTTTGGATGAATTCTAGAAGTGACTCCTGAACAGGTGGTTCCTATAGGCACGAAAAGAAATACAAGGGAACGGATGTAGCTCAAGGGGTTGAGCACCTTCTTCCCATGTATGAGGTCCTGGGTTGGATCTCTGGTACCTCTTAAAAACAAACAAACAAGAAAACCAACTCTCACTGGGGAGGAGATATAGCTCAGTGATTGAGCACCTGCTTCCCATTTATGAGATTCTGGGTTCAATCCCCGATATACCTCCTAAAAACTAAAAACTAAAAAAAGAATACAAAGAAGTTAAGCCAAAACAACCTTATTTCCTTAATTTCAAAAATAGGAATATGTATCTATGTGTATGTATACACACACTTAAAATTGAGTTATTGCTGTTCAAAAGATCATTTAATGAAAAAGTACCTTAACTCTAACAAAAGTGAAGTTTAAAGTGATTAGTTGGGACAATATAACCACTTAATATATCAGGTATGAAATACCTGTATAAAAAAACCAATGCAATTTTATATAACATAATTAGAAGTACAGTGCTCCAAACAAGAGAAAGGATAACCTCACTCTTTTCCACATCCCTAAATGTTGTTTTCAGTGCTGTATATAATGACCAAAGAAAAAAATCTACCAGTAACAGTACCCAAATGAGAAATGGGAAAGCACTACAGACACCACCAATATGATAAGCATACCCAGAAATGCAAATTATAAACGAGAAAGACCCTATAATGAAGTCCAGTTCAATCAATTCAAATCTCTCCAGTCTAGCGACCCACAGAAAGAACACTATTCAAATCACTGAGGTGTTTTCAGGTTCTAGAGGAACAGTTTTACTTTAAACTGCAAATGTAAAGGCAAGTGAGAGTTTCTGGAAGGTAGATTTCAATTTTTTAAAGATTTATTTTAATTTATTTATATATCCCCC
>PVKH010005099.1:0-22551 GCA_004027955.1 Chaetophractus vellerosus
GGAGGTAAAGAAATTAAGGGGGGCCGGCTGTATAGCCCAGCGGATAAGGGCGCCGGTATACCACATGGGAGGCCCCGGGTTCGGTTCCTGGGGACCTCTTTGAGCAGGCAGACGGCCTTGAGAAAGGCAAGCCGCCGTGGGCGGGGCAGAGCCTCCGTGGGCAAGGCAAAAAGCCGACACGGGCAGGGCGGAGCCGCCATGGGCATGGCAAGTCACCCATGAAATACGGAGCTGCTGCCCGCAAATCACGGAGCGGAGCTGCCTGTGAAAAGGAATGGAGCCACCCACGAGCAGGGCGAGCCGCCTGCGCAGAGGGCCAACTCGGCGTGTCTCCACAAAGACGGGGGGAGACAAGAAGCAGACATAGAAGAATACAGAAGAACGGACACACAGCAAGAGCAAGCAGAAAGGGGGGGGGGATATGTAACAAAAAATAAAAAAATAAAAATAAATAAAAAAAGAAAATTAGGCAATGAGATTAAGCAATTTCCTTTTGTGAAAAGGAGAGAGGACAGTAGCTGGGTATGAGATTAGAACAACAGAAGGTTATTTTTTGGTTGTTATTGTAGTTGTTTTTAAGATGGAAGAGAGGCTTGTATATGTTTAAATGCTGGGAAAGGATCCAATAAAGAGTTAGGTTGAATATTCAGAAGAGAGAGGGGATGACGGTTGCTGAAAGAGTCCTGAGGATGTGAGAGGGGATTGGATTCAGAACTGGACCGAGCCCTGGGCACATGGTAGGCATTTGAATATTGGCATCTCTGACATTTATATTTAATTTTTAAAAAATTGTGAAATACATTAGCCATACAGAAAAAAGTGCTTAAAACAAATACATTGTTTAATACATTATTATAGTGAACATCCATATAACCAAAGAAAAAATACATGGCCAGCACACCAGAAATGCTGCCTCCAATGTTTTCCTTCTGTATCACACCCCCCTCCCAGAAATAACCATTACCCCAGCTTTATTCATAATTACTTCATGTTTTTGCTTTCTGTTTTTTTCTTCTCTCTAGTTTCTAAACAATATTCTTAAAATGTGTCTGTTTTTTAACTTTATAGAAACATGATCACATTGTATAAATTCTTTTATGTCATGCTTCTATCACTTAACATATTTTTAGGATTCATCATTGTTGTTGCATGAAGCTATAGTTCATTCACTTTCATCCCTGTATAGTATTTCATTATAGGAATATATTACAATTCCTTTATCCTCTCTACCATTCATGGACATTTGGCTTATTTCCTACTGGGAACTACTGCAAAAAATGCCCCAGTGAACATTCTTGCATGGTGTCCTGGTGCTCTGTACCTGACTTTATCTTGGGTGTCTTCCTGAGACAGGATTGCAAGTTGTAGGGTACACACATCTTCAACTTCACCAATGCCAAACATCCTCCTATAAGAAAATGTGCTCAACTTCCTTAGAGATGAGGCAATATTAATTCATTTTTACTTGTCTTCCAGAGCAGTATCTTTCCCAGCTAGTGCTTCCGTAGAGTAAATTCTAACCCATCCTGGCTCTCCTTTCTAGATTCATGTAGACTCAGGGTTTCTGGCTTAGCATGATTTGTTACCATTATTTGAAGATTTATTTATTTACTTCTCATATATTATGGAAAGAGAGCATATAGAACAGTGCCTGGCACACCATTGCTTTGATTTATTCCCGTTTCAGTTTTGGGGGCAGTAGAAGTCACTGGTAATGGATATGGGCTGGAATCAGACAGCCCTGGAATTCAGGTCCTGCCTCTGTCTCTCCTGCCTGTTGCAACCATGGGCAAGTCATATAACCTCCCTACCTCTCATTTCCTCATCAGTGTAAACTGGGGTTATAATCTCTACCTCAGACAGGTGCTATGAAGATTAAATGAGATGACAAATGCAAGATGTTGCACACTGAGGAGGGACTCAGTTCATGGTAGCTGCTGTCATTTTAGCAGGTTGGCAGCTACTGTTCCTGCCCTCAGATCCTGGGAGTGATCAGCACACCGGCCTTAAGCCCACAGTTCCCATGCATTGACCAACGGGTGACTGAGGGGAGTGAAAATGTGTGGAACATTCATGGTGGAGACATGACAGTAAGAGTCACTTTCAAATGTGTGCAGGCGCCGAGCAGGATACAATGAGCTGCATGAGACCCTGTACGTGCTCAGACCTAGGGGTCACCGGTAACACATGCCTGCTGGCAACACAAGTGGTGTGTCTAGAGCAAGGAGCTTTGAGGTTCCCAGGGAGGAAAAATGTAGTTGAGCAGTCTTCCTAAAAGAAAAGGTTTTTAAGATGAACTTCAAGAGATGTGCATGTAGATGGGAGAAGTAGGAGGAACACCTGTCAGGAAGTCACAGCATGTCATGAAGAGTTCTGAATCCCAGGCCAAGGAATTTATCCTTAATTCAATAAGGAATGGGAAGACTGAATTGCCAGGTGGCTGTCAGACAAAAACTAGAATCTCAAAGGCACCCAGATACACTGGACCAACAAATGGTTTAGAAACCCTTCTACCCTTCTGTCTGTCTGGCAGTTTTAGAAGATATTTGGAGAGAGGGATGCCTCATAATTTTTTTTTTTTAATTCAAATTTTAAGATTCCTTTGTGAAGCAACAAGGCTCTTTGCTGTTTACAAGATTATTTCTGAGTCGCAAAAATTATCTCTCCCTACCCATATTTTTAGTACTTTTCATATTCCTGCATTTAATCTTGGCTGCCACAATCAGACAGAAAGCAGGAGAATCTTTTTTTCTTGCATCTGTAGTGGAAACTTTAGAAGCAGACATTAACTGCTCCAGGCCTGTCAAAATAGATGCATCCTCGTAAAGTTTTAATGCCAAATTAATTCTAACTTCCAAAAAAACCAGTGCCAAGGTGATTGGAGTCATCATTGTGAACTTCATTGCATCAGCTTATTATGCATACAAAAAAGAATAAAAATGAATTAGTACTTGACCTTGGTGGATACAGGAACATACAGAATACACACACATACAGGAATGGGTACAAGTAAAGGTGAGGCAATCTCAGTAAGATTGGTGGATTGTATCAATCCAGCGTCATATTAAGATTGTATCCTGACTGTGGTGTTATATTATAGTTTTGTAAAATATTACTATGGAGTTGGCTGGGCAAAGTGAACAAGAGAGCTCTCTGTATCACTTTTTAAAAACTGCATGTAATCTTGACTCAATAAAAATCTCAGTTGAAAATGCGTTACTAAAGTAAAGTTTGGTAGAAATAAGCCGTAGTGAGTCATACCCCGCTTCTCTCAGTTATCCACATTTAGGGATTCCTCGGGACATGTAAACAGGCTTCAATATTTATCCGAGACTCCAAATGTAAGGAGAGACACGTGACTAGAAGGAACAAGGTCATCTGTGCAGGAATTACTTTGCTACTTCCATCTAAGTGAAATCACAAATTACAAGGACTCTGCCCACAATGGGTCAACTTCACCTGGCAGTTTCCTGACTCAGGAATGGCTCTACCAAGTCGCGTTTGCACCATTACCTCCAAAAGTAGGGTAAAAATATTCTTTTGTTATGGAAATGAAGTTTACCCACAAAGAAAAGAGCGAAGTGAAGTTGCAGGACACAGCATTTTAAAGTTTGGGGAGTTTTTACACCACTCATTACTTTGGAAATACGCAACCTGTAGCGATGCGTGAACTTGTTTCCTTGAGTGACCTGGAGAAGATCGTGCCAGGCGGGCAGAATTATTACGAACTGTCTAATTACTGTTTCTCTGCTATACTAAAGATTTCCCCTTCGCCACAGTATGGCGAACCTCGGTTTGAGAGGGAACCGTGAACTTTTATTGTTGAAGTGAAAGAAGAGTGGAAGAAATGGAAGGCAGGGAATCCGGCCCCGGGAAGGCGTCCACCGCCTTCGAGAACAGCCTGAATTTGCAGAAAAAGAAACTTCTCTTCCCTACATTAGCTGATTACCGCAAATTCCGGCGGGGGGGAGAGCGCTCAATGGGGCCCCCCGAGGGCTCGTGTTCCGGGTGAGGGAAACTGAGGCACAGCAGGCGCGGCGCGGCTCGGGCCGAACAACAGCACTAACCCAGGCTTCCAGGGCCCTCCGCGCGGGCGCAGGAACCTCCAAGCCACCCTCCTTCCGTCCGCCCCGCCCCAGCTCGGGACAAAGCCCGGAGCCCGCGCCGGGAGGAGGGGGAGGGCGGCTCCCGCGCGCGCCCGGCTCCCCGCGGGGCGCGAGACCCCGCCCCGCCGCCCCTCGGGGGGAGCCCGCGCCCCAACGGCGAAGCGGCGGAGCTGGGCCCGCCCCGCTCCCCATGACGTCACCGGCGGCGGCAGGCCCCGCCCCCGGCCCCGGGCGGCAGGCCGCATGACGTCACCGAGGCCCCACCCCTCCGGAGCGAGTTCGGTCCTGGCGTTCATTTCATTCCTGTCCTCATTCCGAACATTCTTAGCATCGCTCGCGCCGCGCCGCGCCGCCCGAGCCGAGCCGAGCCTCTGCAGCCGCCGCCGCGGCCCCGCCGCCCGCTGCGGGCGCCCACCAAGCACTTTGCAGACTCGCTTCCACCCTGCGGGCCGAGCCGCGCGGCGGGGCCCGGGCCCGGGGCGGCCGCGTCCGGGGACAGGCCATGCAGTGAACCCCCTCCATACCCCCCCATTGCCCGGAGCTGCGGGCAGCAGCAGTGCGCCCCGCCGGCCCGGGACAGAAGCGGTGCTGGGCAGGGGTGGGGTGGCTCGGCCCGGGGGTAGGCAACCGGGGAGTGAGCCGGACACCGAGCAGGGGGCGGGGAAGCGGCGCAGAAGTTTGTCTCGGACTCGCCGGGCGCTGCGGCGCCTTCCTTCGCCGAGGTAAGTTGGTGCGCGGGGCTGATGCTGGGTGCGGGGGACGCACGGGGCGGCGGGGGGCAGGGGGCCAGCAGCGCGCCCCGCTCGGGCCGGCTCTTTCTCTGCCCGCTCTGCTTTGTGTGAGGCGGGCGGGCGGGCGGCCACGCGGAGGGGCCGTGGCCAAGCCCCCCGTACCCCGCCTCCCCGCGCCCCCTTCAAGGTGAGCTGCCGGGCGCCGCCGCGCAAGTTGCCGGGACGCGAAGTTGGGCCGCGCGCTGCGGAGTCCGCGCGGCAACAGGCGGCCCCGCGCCTGCCCCTGCCGGCGGCCCTGGAGGCGCCGGGCCAGCCGCGCACACTGCGCGCTCCCTCGCACGCCCGCCTGCACACGCACACACGCAGACACCCTTGGGCATTTTTCACATTTTTCTTGGAGAAGCCAGAAGTTCGGAGCGTGCGCGGGTGGGGAGAGCTGCTGCCGCCGCCTCGGAGCCCGAAGCCGGCCGACCCCCCTCGGCTCCCCGCGTTCCCTCCTCCCCTTCTCCCCGCCCCCCAGCGCCCAGGCCCCTGAGACCGGCCGGGGGTCTGCGCCACTTGTGCTGCCCGCGAGGGTTTTACTCCTTTCCAAAGATGAGAGAGGGCACGGTCGTCTCTGCCGCTTCTCCAGGACTGTTGCTGCCGCCGCCGCTTCATTACACATTCAAGTGGAAAATTTTCAGGAGTCAGCAGAAACATTGTGTCCAAAAAAGACTGAGTCGCAGTTACCACCAAAACCAGGAGGAGACTTTCCCTGGAAAACTTCCCTTCGGTAGGAAATACTGGGGGATTTGTTTATTTATTGACAGAGAAATGATCCCCAGGAGGGGAGAAAATCAGGGTGCACTTCTAGTCTTTGTTCAGAGCCGAAACACTTGTTTTCAAAAGTCCAGAGGCCCGCTTTAAAGAAAGTTCAACTTTTAAGGTTTTCCTTTTTTTATGTTTGTATTTTCCTAAATCAAAGCAACGTTTTTTTTAACGAGTGGAAAACAATGGAGGGTTCATACCTCCCTTCTCCTCCTCCCACGAAAATAAATAAAATCCAGATCATAATTTTCTTTCCTTTTAATTGTCTTTCTTTTTAAAGGTTTATTTAAAGTTGAATGGTGTCACTGTATAAAAATATTTATGAAACAATGAAATACTAGCCACCAGCATTTCTCTGGAGGCTTGTTAATTTCTGAGAAGCAAGTGGCTGCCTGTGATTTGCAGAAATGAAAATTGACCTCAGTAAGCACTGGAAACTTAGAGACAGATGATGTTCCAGGAGCAGGGAATGTAAAAAGGCGTGTTTTAAAAACAGTGCCTTGGAGGGAGCCCAGGTCCTGGGACAGAAAAGTCTGTAAACCCTATCAGATTTCAAAATAGTAAAAAACAAATATTAAAATTGCTACAGATATTGCAGAGCATTATCTGTCTCCCACCTTTCCTCCCTCCTCCCTCCAGTGTTTTTGGAAGTTAGGTGCCTAGTCTGATGTTTGGGGTGTGCTGGGTGCCTGCAGGTGGCTACCTGAGTACACAGACCCCCCCTCAGGAAGGTGGGCTCTGGCTGTATTGCCAGCCCAGCTGGCTGGTGGGTTACAGGAATGGGGGCTTCTCTGCCAGGGTACTCTGAGGCAGGGGTTGGGGAGTAGACCTCAGGCCTGCTTCATCTTCACTGTAGGGTCTTTGCCCTTGTGCAAAAAGCAGGATCTTTGGGCCCAGACACATCTAAATGCTTGTAAGGGCCAGACTTAGATCCAACTTTAGTAAGAATCTTTCCTCTTTAGAAGGAAATAAAAGTAACTACAAAGTGACTCAGGGAAGAAAATGGATTAGTTGAGCCTTTGTTAACAGGGAGGTTTTGATTGTTGACTTGGGGGGGTGTTATTTTTCTAATCTCACTACTTCCATAAATGGTCACAGGTATTTTTGTTTAGTATCTCTTTGTGTGTGTAGCTCTGTGTTGAACTCTCAGGTTTCAGACTTTAAATAAATTTTACGATTCTTTATTTGTTGTTGGTATAAAAAAAATGTACTGATAGGCTGTATTCGTTACTGGTTCTTGCTGATGGTATCAAAGTGCCAAGGTAGACTATTTCATTTTTACTTTAATGATAAGTTTGTTTGTTATGCAGTTTTAGGGTAATATTAGAATGCTCCCCCTCCCTCTCCCCTTCCCCCCCTTTTTTTTACAAGTTTAATACAAAACCATTGTAGCACTTTGCCTTGGCAATAAGAGTAAAAAAAAAAAAAAAATTACAGGAAAGAATCTTCGTGTAAATTCCTACTCTGTGTGATCCTTTATAAAGTAACATAGAACTCCTTCCAGGGAACACGCCTGAGAGATTATTAGAGGTTTTATTCATTTTTTTCTTTTCCCAAAACAAAAGCCAGGACTCAGCACTGCATATGCTTAATGAAATTTAATTTAAAGTGGGGGGGGCACTCCAGCTTAGTTGGAGCCAAACTGAAATGAGTTTCTCCCTGAGAGTTGCTTCCCTCCATTTTGGTACATGAGCATAGACCCCAGCAGCAAATAATTACACCTAAGGGTAGGTTTCGGGGTCCGGTGTCGGGGGAGTCAGGTGCCCTTCCCTTTTCCTCTCTCCCCCTATTTTAATTTATACATGGATTATATATGCATGTGCTTAGATAGGGGACAGGCATCCCCTTTTATTAGATAAAGGACAATGAGTCATAAGGGGGAAAACATTCCAACTTTTTCCTGCTTGAGTTTCAGCATTTTATAAACAATTTTGAATTTTGTTGGCGCTGAAATACAGAGCAGCAAGTATGAGACTGTTTCTTAATGGGAAAATTGGGGAAGAATATACTTCTAGTCTATCACTACATGTGTCTGATCACATTTGTCATCAACATTTTCAGTAGAAATGTTTGTAACATCAACAGTTAGAGAAGGTAGATTCCAAATGCTATATAGGGCTTTGAAGAAATGACCTGTGCCATTAACAATATTTTAAGGGTGCGTGCTTCAGAAATGGATTGATTTCTCAGACATGGTGGTTGTACAAGAGCCTGTGCATCTGTGGGATTACTTTTCTCTTTAATCTCACGTGTTATTATGCGTTAATTGCGAGCATAATTATACTGCCTGCAGATGAAAATTGTGGTGTATTATCACTCAAAAGGTTGATGCAAATAACTGCAATGAATGAACCAGGGTACTTAAAATGACCGTATTCACATACAGATAGTAGGTAGATGAAATGACACTTTTAAGCTTATATTTTATGCTCTTTGTCTTGTTCCTCATAAAGAGATTGCACAAGGAAAACAAAATTGCCAAGTGAAAGCTGTGTTTAGAGATTGGGTCTGTTTAGTGATAAAACTTTTAGGGTCTGTTTTCTCGAACTACTGATGAATACAGGCCAAAGCGTTCTCTGTAGAACTGCAGGAAAATCGGAGCCAGCCTTTCTTTTGATAAATACTGGCATTACAGCTTCCCCTTTGGAGTTCAGTGCAGTGAGTGGAGCGGTGGAGTGCTAATGTCCTACTTCTGAACTCGGCGAGAAAAATATATTGAAAGCTTATTCTTTGACAAACTTAAGCTCTGCCGCTGGACTAGTTGGGGATTGACTGATGGCTGGAATAATTTTTTATTGCTGCATGGTGCTTTTTCTTATTTTATCTGTAGAAGCCACAGATTGCCCTGTGGTATTTAAATTAGATCCTGAGTCATGTTTGAACACTATCACTGATATATTTTCTTTTATATTCATAGAGGCGATAAAAATCAAGTAATTCAAGCCTATCCTAAGCATTTTAATGTTTCAGGCTTGGTTTTTTTTTTTTTTTTTTTTTAAATATATATAATCAATTTAGACCCCATTGAATTGCAGTTACTGTATAATTCTGACAGGAAACTTCTGGTCCTTCTCTCTTCTGGGATAGTTTGTGGAGTGGTAAAATATTTGAATCTAAGTATCTGGGGTGCTTTTGTGTGGCTTTGGTTTTGCTTTGTTTCAAAGTTGTGAACTACTGAGAATCCTCAAGCTTTAAGATTCTCATTATAAGCTTCCTTGGCTCTATCTCTTATTTGACCTCAGGGTTGAAATTTGATCTTTTTTGTTTTTTTTTTTCCAGATACTTTCAGCTTCCCATAGTGGTGCAGAATAAGGCAATTTTGAAATATGTATTTTTACTTTAGTCAGAGCAAATGGGATGCCCCGAAGGGTGGGTATTCAGGATGGTGTTTCTTTCCAGGTGGGTGTCACTCCCAGCTCTCAAGTTCTTTTGTTCACTGACTTTTTGCATGTTTGGGAGGATTTTTTAAAAATGGTTTCTTTCTCTAGTCTGGGAGCCCTGGCTGTCTCAACTGTGAAGCCGCTGGTTTCTCTTCTGATTGGGTCAGGGTGGGGTGTCCTAGGAGGTTGCCTTTTCTACTTTCTTAACAGACCAAGGGAAGCTAGTGGCTCCCTCCCCCCAGCTTGGTTTAAAATCAGTATTTACTCTGTGTATCAGTATTTACTAAAGCTATGCCTTCTGCCCCTGTTTTAAGATTCACATTCATTTTTAAGGCTTTATCTTAGGATTTCAATAGCAGTTGTAATTTGAGGGACAGGACCCAGCATTGGAAAATGGGTTTAAAAGAAAAGGCCAGCTTTGTTGATGAGCAACTTAAGTACCCGTCGTCTCCAGTGGGAAATTCTAGTTGCTTTTAGGCATCTGACAAGTTTAGAAGTATGTGAAAGTGAAACACTGTTGACTGGGGATATACAACAATGACGAGTGCTGTTGTTTTTACTGATATATAAACTGAAAAACTTGCCGTTAATGGTGGGAAATGTTAATTATGTGAGAACATATTGAACTTATATTCTCTGGCATGAACTTTTTGAAAAAAGTGCATCAACTGTGCTGCTTTTTTATAGGCACAGCTTTCTAATTATCATAATTCAGTTCAGCTCTGCTCTTGGATGGAGTTCAAGTGCAATCTCAATTTAACTTGAAAGGAGTTTTTTTTTTTTAAACTGAGAATGTTTAAGAAAATTCATAAAGTTCATTCAAGAATTTGTCTGCTTAGGTGTGAGTAAATTGGGAACAAAATGAGTGCCTTTCTGTAATAGCTAAATAGATCTGAATATTAGGAAAAAGACTGCCCTTTTTTGCTTTGCTCTGTATCCAAACCTGTCTCTTCTGCATTTTTTCATAACCAGATGCTATGCGCTGCTGAGTTCTCTTTGAAAAACCAAAGTCTTTTCCTTAGTAGTGAACTGAATAAATGAATGTTTTATTACCATCAACCATATAATCTTTGCAAAGATAGAGAAGTCGTTAGAGTAGAAAGTGCAAAGAAATGAAAAATTCTTGGCAATTTATTTGACAAAAATCATCATTACTATTTTATTTCAATCAAGACATTAGCACATGATCTTTCTGTTCCTCTTGACTTCATGGCATTTTGTGAGGGGAGTCATCTTTGACAGCATTCTTTCCAGTGTCCAGTATTATTTATATTTTCTGTGACCTTAACATCTATTTAAAGAAGAAAAAAGTTAATGAAGGCAAAGTGCCCAATCCTCTGTGGCATCAATTATTAATTGGAAGAAAGAACAACTTCAGATGGACCTTTTCGATTTCAGTCCAGACTCACTCCTACTGCTGAAATGCAAAGAAAGCCCGCGGAAACCAAATGACTTCATTTGCTCTGGCACTTAAGAACCGAATTCACTTCCTTGGTGGTAAAATAAAAGGAGCCAAGTGTTTTAAATAGCCACTCCCCGAGGCCCGCCCGCCTGAGTGTTTTGAGAAAAGCGCATTGTCTGGTTGCAGCTCTAGTGGGAGCCTGCCTGGCTCACCCTCCCCCACCAGGCAACTCCTTTTCTGGAGTTGACATCTGGTTTTATCTGTTCACCCGATATGTGTCCACACAGCGTGCGCTGCGTGCGTGTGCATGTATTTTGCAGGTAACGTGCGTTTTTGACATCGAATGTGTGTGTTTCAAGTCCCTCCTGGACTCGAGGGAGGCACAAAGCTAATAGCACAAAATAAAATGTAAACACAGTAGCTGCCCCACATGCCGCCGCTGCTGGGTTTCTGTCCGATGGTGCTTTCTGGGTAGGCGTGCCTATTGTGGCAGCAACAGGCGGCAGAAGTTGGGGCACCATATGGCGGATGTGGGCCTCTGATAAGCTGTCTGGTAATTTAGCTTATCAATAGCATTTTGATATGCTTCATTTTCAGATCCCCCGTCACTGTGACTAAGGGTGTTTCGGGGGCTGACAGATTCTGAAACTATTGTGAGCTGATGATTCCTTTGGTGGAATCTCTTGGAGCCCTTGATCGCTTGCTCCCTTTTCATCACCAAGCCTTTACTAGACAATAGTGTTAGGGCTAAAAAGAGCTCTATCAGCTGAGGGACTGTCAGCCTCATCCTGAAATATGGGAGACTTAGAAGACCTTGTCAGATATTTTCATTCAGAGAAAAGGAGAAAACAAGCTACTTAACAGCAGTTTATATTGGCAGAGCTAAGAAACTCCCATAATTAAAAATTTAGGTTTTAAATACTGGAGAGGTAAGGGTGATATCTTTCTTATTTTGGTGAAAGGTTGCTAGTTTCATTATGCATTCAGAGTATCTCCCTAATTTCCTTTTAACTTTAACTTTTACCTTAATGGAAAAGTGAATATATAACTTTAAATCAGGGTAAGTGTTACCTTTGATTTGGAGGCAAGAAGCAACTTCCTTTATGACTACGTGCTAATAAAGAGGGAAGAAGTGCTTCTAGCACACCACTTCAGGTGTCCAGGAAGCCGAAACAAAACTAAAATGTCTTTTACTAGCGAATTGGTGGGAGATGGCCGAGCTGTTGCCTGAGCCTGAGCCAACTCAGGGGTTCTGCACATAGTAGGGGCTCAATGGGAATTTGATGTTGTGCCTGACTGTGTGCCTATCAGCCAGGTGAAACTCCTCCAGCAAATATTTGTGTCCCTGCTATGTGCCGGGCACTGGGGCAGCCAGGTGAGAAAGCCTGTGCCTTTTCCCAGCACACTCTGCCCTGTGTGCTCTGCTGATCTTTCTAGTCCCCTCCCTTTTCCCCACATTTTAGCTTTTGCATTTGTAATTTAGGGTTCAGGGATCCTTTTACATTGCTAATTCAGGGTGGTTCTGACTCAACACTGAGGTCGGCCTTTTCCCTCACTTACCCGGGCAGCTGGTGCCCACCTCAGCATGTGCACCCCAGCAGCCTCGGTGGAGTGGCGCTTCCTTCAGCCTGGGCATCAGCCCTGGAGGCGCAGGAGGTCTGCACAGCTAGGGACATAGGTTCTGTATTCCTCAAAGGTCCCATGAGAGCATCTGCCTCTCTTGGCAACCATTACTCTCGATTTATTACTTCTTATTCCCAGGTCCAGTCACACTAAATTTGGCCACTCCTCCTAGCTCTGAGTGGGAGTTTTCTCCCCTTTATTTGTGAGGTGGTTTACCTAGGAACATATTCTGAATCTTAATGGAATTCACTAAATTCCATAATTTTAGTGACTTGATTTTCTCGGTCAGTTCTAAAAAGTGGCACAAAAGTAAGGCCACACCCTTTTATCCAGGAGAAGCAATAAAATGAGCAGAACCACCTTCTCTGTGCTCGCCCCCCATCTGCTTTACCTGCCCCTTGGGAGTGGAGCAGTTGTTTCCAGATGTGATTATAGAGGTGTGTGTCAGGCTGCTGGCAGGAAGTGGGGAAGTATTTGTTCTTGATAGCTGCTGGCAGAGGTGGGTTGTGTTTTTACTTTTTGGGTAGTGGAGATGCTAATAAAGCTACTCAGGTGGAGACTGGGGTGGGAGTCTACTAAGTGTGTGTGTGGGGTGGGGGCAAGGGCATAGGAAGACTGGTCCTTCACTTCGAGGTTTGATCCTGACAGCTTTTCAGAGACATGCCTGAGGATAAGCCATTCTAGGCTTCCCTTTCTTTCCTCTTCCCTCCACCTTGGGCACTTTGCATATCCAGATGGAATCCTTACTCCCCACTAGACCTTGAAACTTCCCGGTGCTGCTCCAGTGTGCAGGATATGGTGATCAGTGAATGGTAAACAGTAAAACTCCTGAGCCTGAGAAGTTGATAGTTTAGCATGGGAAGTAGGCATATAAAGAGGTAATCACAGTCCAGTGGTACAGGCGTATATAGTGTATTTCCTGAGTTCTAAGATGCACAGTTTTTTGTGTATGTGAACATTTTTGAAATTGGGATGTGTCCTACCATCATGGCTGGCCAGGCGGTGGTCCTGACCTCCAGTGTGTTTGCCCGTGCTCTTCAGAGCCTAGAGAGTGAATTCAGTAGAGAGGAAGAAAGTCCTGGAATGAGTGGTGGAGCATTCCTGAAAATGTTGATGTCACCAACACTCTAGATATCACATAGCACAATAGTGTGTGGAAAAGCATAGACCCTGATGACTATGAGAAGTTGTTTTAGGGGTGTCTTACCCCCCAGTTTACTTAGCTTGTATTTTCCTTTTTATGTATGTACAGTATTGACGTACAACAAAAAAATTACTGTGTGTAAAATCATATTTCTCATCGGTAAGGAAGTATTTTGGTATGGTTGTTTCTCAGCAGTATTATATGTACATAAACTCCTGCTGCACGTTACAATCAGTGTTTATATGTGTATCTAAAAGCATCTGGGAGAGCATACATGAAATCTGTAGTGGTTGCTTTGAAGGAGTGGGATTGGGAAGGGGCAGGAACCTTCAAAGTTTACATATTTGTATGCTTGAATTTTTAGGAGCATGTTTTTCCTTTTGTAATAACAGATTAAAGGGAAAAAAACTCAGTGGGATTTGGGCTCATGATATATCCAGAGAACTTTGTCCAGTAGTAGCAGCTGAGCTCTGGAAGCTTTGCAGAGGAAGTGATGTTGGAGTTGGGCTTTGAAGGAAGAGTGTTTCTGCCAGGTGCACTTGTGGGTGTAGAGTCAGGGCTAAGTTGTTAAACAAAAAACCCTGGCAACAGTCTCCTGATAATGAATTCCGCCCTTAAATAACAGTAAAGAAGGCTTTTTTGCCAGTAATGGGCTAGGATAGAACTGAAAGGTGACTATGAGCAACTGAAAGAAGAGAAGGAAAAAGAACTGATTGAAATGGAGAGGGGTAGTAGTTTCCTGATTCTAGTTTAGAAAATGGAGGCAAGATTATGTAGGTTTAAAAACCCAGGGTTGTAGTTGACCCTTAGTCTTACTGTTTTTGTGGCCTTGGACACATTACTTCCCAACTCTGCGAGCCTCAGTGTCTTCACCTCCAAATTTGGATAGTGTCAACCACATGCTTGACATACACTAAGTACTCAGTAAATAGCAGCTTAAAACATTATTTTGCATACCAGATCTTCAAGGAATTCCTGCCTAGTCAATTTTGACAGGGACTCTTGGGGAACCCCCAAAGCTGAGGCGGAGTCGCTTAGAAGAGCCAGACCCCTGGTGTAAGACAAATGAATTGAAATCCAGGAGAGGCTGAGGCATCCCAGAAAGCCCTAGACCATTTAATCTCTCTGAATCACGCTTCCACTATTCACAAACTGGGGGAAATCCATCAGTAAATGTACAATATTTGAGATCATTCCTAGCTGAATAGGAGTGCAAATTAAATGGGAATACTGCAAAAACTGGGTAGTGTGGTGCAACTTCATCCATCTGAAAGGAAACCTCTTCCTTAGGCTCTTCCTTGAAAGCCATGCCCCTAACTTTGGGGTTGGGTTCTCAAAATTCTTCCCTAAGTGGAACTCATCTTTTCATGGACAAACAATGCTTAGGGTCCTGGGCCTATGTGCAGAACCATCAAGGAACCCCCTGGAGTTTTGAGGACACCTTGCTTCAGGTGTGAGAGAACACAGGCAGAGAGGTACCTCACCCCTCCTTACCTTTGCTGCCCCCCACTGTCCCTCCTTAATATCTGCTTTGGGCAGGCTGCTTAACTCTGTGACCTCGCAGTTGCTTCATCTGGAGAGTGGCGATGACCTTATCTACTTTGAAGGGTGGTAGTAAAGTTTAGATAAGAGAATACATGTAGAGGCCAGCCCTGGTAGGCTGGAGCTACAGACACAGACCACCCTCATCATCCTCCTGGTGCCAAGCCCCCTCTCATAAGACTCCCTTGCCCTGGGTCCTAAATGTGATTCAAATAATTTACACCTGGCTGTGAATGGTCGCCCCTCCCTTTTAGCTAATCTGTTTACATGTTTTAAGACAATATTTGTAAATCCAAATGAGTACCTAACTGCAGGTTCTTCCCTGGTAGGTGAGCTGAGTCCTTTATAGAAGCTGGTGGGTTGAGGCTCCTGTTTTCAAAGTCAGCCTCCTAAGCTAGTCCTGCTTTGCTCAGATTCTGAGCTCCGCTACAGGGCGTGTGTCAATGCCCCAAGTGTTCTCAGATCTGAGCCAGTCCTGCGGGCTGGTCTGAGCAGTTAGAATGGCTCTCACTGCGTCTGGGCTGGGGACCACCTACACTTTATTGACATCTTTTCCTGTTGTCTCTTAACCGTCCTGGGAGGGAGAACTGTGTGTTAGTTAATCTGGTTTTTCAGTCTTCGGGAGACTGAAAATTACTGAGAGAGGTGAGTAACCCGGATTGGGGAAGAGGCTTTTAGAAGCAGGTAGACTGACAGTTGAAGAAGAGAAAAAAGATTTTTTTTAAACACCAGTTCACCACCTTGTGAATAGATGAAAAACCACTGAATTGTGACTGTTAGGGCATATGAATTATATCTCATAAAAATATGATACCGAGTCCAGTTGTCACGCAGAACAGCGAGCGCTGTGTTCAGCACGGGGTCCCCTGCACTCAGCATGGGGCCTGTACTTACGGCATTTGTTTTTGGTGAACGGCTAAGATTGATACTCTGAGTGATGACCTCAGTCTGCAAGACAAGTTTACATTTCTACTAGCTTGCTCCTTTTGGAGTAAGATATCCATTAGAAGTATTTAAAATAGAAGACTTTTTATGTTAGAGAAGTTTCAATACTGTGGAATGATTATCTCCCCTGTTAACTGCCCTATGTCTCGTACTTTAAGCAACCCAAGAACTCAGCCATAAAGGATAAAGTTAGGAGCTCATGGAGAAGAGAGTCTGAAAGGCACATCAGTCCACAGATCAGTCACTGAATCTGATTTGTGAGTTGGCCTAAGGTGGGAAATAACAAGTCCTTGGAGTCAGGTTAATTTACACCCCAAGTTTTAGGCTCTGCTTTGTCCACTTCTTTCTTAATTTTAATTTGGTCTTTCTTGTTCCTGTGTCCTCCCACCAGATCCTGACTGTCTTCCTCTTAATAGCAGTTTATGTCCATTTGTATTTTCTAAAGGGTTGTTCTTTACTCTTCTTTGTGGTTATGGGGCAGGGAGATGAGCTTTTTGAATTTACCTAATAGTTACAGAGGCCACACATCCCTGTGGGCTGGTGCAGTCCTCATTTATGTGTCTTGTCTTTCAATAGACATTAATAGCACCTTCTTTTACTCTCAAAAGTTTCCCGGTTTGGGTGAAAAATTATATCATCATTCTGATAGGAAACTGGCTGACTCTCCTTAATTAAACAGAATGGAGAGAAAACTTGGGTGGGAGAAGTTTGTGGTATCCTGGTGTTGAGTTCATAACAGTATCATTCTCAAAGGAGTATCACAGATTGTTTCTGAGTAGTAGTTCTACAAATCTGTGCTGGTTTCAAGCAAATTGTTTCAAACCCTCAGCTCCTCTGTGGATCAATGCATAAACTACTTTAAAAAGGTTTTCATCATTCATAGCTGTGATTCAGCACTGGTTCATTTCCTTCCAGACTAACAAAGTTTAATTTAGTACGAAGCTTTTCCTGGGGTGGAATTCTGAAAGGATTGTACTGTGCAAAATTTGGGATTTTCAGGATATATTTTAGAACCTGTGGTCTCAGCTCTATTGATGGTCTTAGCTTTCAAACTCACCTTTGTAAGTAAGGATGTCGTATAATATACCTAAATAAATAATGCAGGGAAAATTGGGTGGAAATTTAGTACTTTGCCTAAAACCAAATGTAATTGTAATGACACTGCTCAATTCCTGGTAATTTTTCTTTGGGGGTGGGGTTGGGGGTGGGGTACCGGGGATTGAACCCAGGATCTTGTACATGGGAATCAGGTGCTAAACCACTGAGCTACATCCGCTCCCCCCTGATAGTTCTTTTAACACCACTTTTTATTTAGTTCTTTTATCATATGCTTTTAGGTAAGGGTTGTGGGCAGAAGAGGTGTTCAGTCCAATATGGGGTCTTTCGGGTCTAGCCAAAGCAGTGGCCTCTGAGCTTTGCCATTGAGAGCTCAGTTATAGAGAACTGATTTCTTGTTGGGGCAGTTCATTGGGGGAAGGAATTTGAGGGTCTTCTGGTTGCTAGGATTTTGGTCCTTCCCGTTCAGCTGTTGTAGAAGGGCAGCACCTACTACTGGCTCTCTGAGTGACCTTGGGTAAGTCACTTGAAAACTTGGTTTCCCTTTCTGGGAAGATGGTGCCCTGCTACCTACCTCTATTTTCCTGCTTCTGTGCTGTACTTTAGATTAAGAGATGAAACATGTGAGAGCCTTGGGGGCCCTAGGGCAGAAAGGTCCTGCAGAACTGTGCTGTTATCTGAGTCATCTAACCCCAACCCCCATGCTCCCCTCCCAGAGCTAGGTTTTATGGAGGAGCAGCAGTACTGCTGATTTCACTCTGTAAATCTCAGTTGTGCTGATTCCCAGCCCTCTCTGGGAGAACTTGGATAGGAAGGGAAGACTGTCAGGTTCTGTCCTTCAGCACTACCTCATTTAAACTTCAGAGTTCCATTTGTAGTAGAGGAAAATGAAGCTCAGGGAGGTTTAATAACCGCCCAAAGTCACACAGCTAGTCAAAAGAGCCAGAATTTGAACCACTTCCTAGTTCTGTGTGATCCCCACAGCTGCAGGGGCTAAAGGAGTACTGCATTTTTTTTTTTTTTAAGATTTACTTTATTTTTATTTATTTACCCCCCTTGTTGCTTGTGTTTGCTGTGTCCATTTGCTGTGTGTTTTTCTGTGTCTGCTTGTCTCCCTTTGTTGCGTCATCTTGCTGCGCCAGCTTGCTGCGCCGTATGGGCCGGCTTGCCTTCACCAGGAGGCCCCAGGAATTGAACTCGGGGCCTCCCATATGGTAAATGGGAGTCCAACCACTTGAGCCACATCCGCTTCCCCAGGAGTACTGCATATTAAGTCAGGTTTTATTTTGGCGTTTGAATGGAGCTAAGATAAATTGTGATGTGGAACAAAGGTAGATTTCCCCTCACTAATACTTTTATTTGTTTTGTTGGTGGCCTATTTTACTCTGTCTTCAATGCACGTATGTGGCTAAGGTCCTGAAAAGTTGGGTGTGGCCCAATCAAGCCTTTCAGAGAGGACTTGTACCGCCCCAGCCATCTGTCATGTCAAGGAGGGACAAGGTTCACCTCTGCTCTTTGGTTTTAGTCCTCAAAGCCTGTGGGGACCTAGTATCCCCACCCCCTCCCAGCTCCCCCCTTCCCTGCCATAGTTATGCTAGGCATTGAGAATGAGAGGGCAGAACTTCAGGGGGCTGGGTTGATTCAAACTGCTCTGTGTGGTGGGGTGGGAGGGGTCCAGACATGGTTTGGAAGCTTGGAACCAGACCTGCCAGTTTATCTGGATTTGCTCTGGAATGTGCTTTGTTGGCAGCCAGTCAGAATAAGTTAGCCCCCTTCTGTCACCCCTGAGGCCTGGATCTGGGAATGTCTTCACACTGGGGGTAGGGTTTAAGTAGGTGACCTTGACTACACTCCTTGATGGTGGGAATGTTGAGAAACCTGGAGATGGAGGGGGTTTTCCCCCCTCTGGTTCCAGGTGTCCTGGCTGGAAGATTTGTTTCAGCCTCTGATGTGTGATGGACAGTGGTCAGGGGGTGGAGGTGGGGGGAGAAGGGAGGTTACTATACTAGCTTAGAGCCCTTAGTGGCCTTGAAAAGGGGGTTACTGATGGGGTTGATATCTATCCTTAACATCTTGGTTGGTTTTTGGGGGAGGGAATGGCAGTTGATACTTGGTTGGTTTTTGGGGGAGGGAATGGCAGTTGATACTGCCTTTTTCTTCCTGTCCACCTAGTTCTGTGACTCCAAGATAAAAGGTTATTGGGTCACTGATTGCCATGTTTGTGCTCTTTCCCTCCTCCCCAGTACTAGGTTGTCTCCATCTTATAGACTTCATCCGTTTCCCAAATGCCATTTAGGTACTTCTGCTATTGGCTGTTTTGGTGTTGTCCTTACTCTGTACATTTCTGTCCTGTGCACGATTATTTAACAAAGTTGCGGAAAAGCATGACTTTGAAGTCAGGCCCAGGCTGAATGATCTTACTGACTGTGTGATCTTGAGCAAGTTTTTTAATCTCTTTGGGCCTCCATGGCCTCGTCTGCAAAATGAAGAAAAGAGTAGTACTTCCCTAGATTGTGAGTTTAAAGTATGAAATATGGCCCTGGCATAGCATCTGGCATACAGTGCACCCCTCCATTGTACCCCCACCCCATTCAGAAGTTTCCTGCTTCCTCTGCCCTGCAGTTCTCTGCTCGAGATCCTGAGGGTTTCATCCCAACTAAAATGGACCAGTCTGACAGGAGCTCATTTATTAGCTTTTCCATCTTCCTCCTTTGGGCTTATTGTTAAGCTTTTCCCCAGCTTCCGCTCTTGCTGGATTTCCTGCTCTGTTGTTTCTCTCTTTCTTCAGACAGTAACCCTTTTGCTTTTATATTTTCTGTTTTCTCCATCAGGAAAACACACACATATCTCCACTTTTCATCTTCTCTTCCTTGCTCTTATCACCTTGAGATCTTAGGGACTCTGTCTCTTAAATCCCTAGATTTCACCAAAAATGGTAATCACAAAATCAGCCTCTTCTCAGTTCTGCTCACATTAACACTGAGAACAATTGAATCTTTTAGCTTACAGATTTCCCAGCACTCTTAAGAGTTGTTACTATTTGGAAAAAGCGTAAATCCTTCAGAGTCCCAATAAGCTGTGGACTTCAGCCTCCCTGGAATTTGACATGGTTCCTCCACTTGACTAGCTCTTTGACCTTGGGCAACCTCTTTAACCTTTCTGAACCTCAGTTTCCTTACCTGTAAAATGGACATACGAATATCTTCTCCATTGGTTATAGTGAGGGTTAAATGACAGGGAGGTAAGTGCCCCAAAAATGTGACTTGTTGACTATAATTAAGATTGTGATTATTATCATCAACCAGTAACTGTGATGTAGAGTGCCAGGTAACTCGTTGCATAATATCTTTCTCCCTCTTTATAGGAGGGGGACAGGAATAATGTTTTATAATTCTTTTATTTTAGGTTTTCAAAGGTTTTACAGAAAACTTTGCATAGTAGAGGACAGCAGACTTCCATGTGGCCATCATTACTCAGCAACAATCATTAGCCCAAGACCACTCTTGTTTTTTTCTAAATCCCTAGCTCCTCACCCGCTAGATTATTTTGAAGCAATCCCAGATGGCATAATGTTTCATCTATAAAGTTTCCAATATATATGTCTACACTGGGACTTTTTTGAAAAACATTTTAACAATAATTCCTTATAGGCAAATGTCCAGTCAGCTCAGATTTCATTGTTTGTCTCGTAAATGTTTCCCCACAGTTGATTTGTTCCTGTCAGGGTCCAAACAAGATCAACAGGTTCTATTTGGTTGTTAGCTTTCTTAAAACCCTTTAATCTGTAGATCGCTTCTCCCTTTTTTTTTTTACCCCTTGCATTTTATTAATTAAAGTGCCACTGTTTCTCCTGTAGACTTTCCCTCATTTTGGATTTCTCAGTTGCATCCTTATGGTGTCATTCACCATGTTGCTCTATCCTCTGTATTTCCTGTAAATGGGAATTTAAATCTAGAAGCCTGATCTGTTTCAGGTTAATGTTTGTTTGTTTTGATAGGAATATTTCATATCCAGTACTATACCAGGAGGCACATAATGTCTAGTTGTCTCTCTGTGATGTTGCCATTGATTGATCCTTGCCTATATCTTATATCATATGGGCTCCGCAAACTGGTCATACTCCAATTGTCTCATTCCTTCTTCATTCATTAGCTAGAATACTTCTATAGGGAAAAACTTTCTCTCCTCAACTGTTTGGTTGATAGGTTTGTACTTGGCATGGAGTTTGTACAGGAAAGGCAGGTTTGTTTTTAAAAATTTTTTTTTAAATTTATTATACATCCCCCCCTTCTGCTTGTTCTTGCTGTGTTCATTTTTTGCTGCGTTTCTCTGTGTCTGCTTGTCTCCCCCTGCCGGGACGACCTGCTGAGTCAACTCACTGCCGTGGCAGCTGCCTGTTCGCGGGAACTCGCCCTTGCTCATGGGGGCGTGCTCCGCCCGCGTTGGCTTGCCTTCTCGAGGTGGTCTGCCCGTTCGAGGAGGCCTGGGGACCGAAGCCAGGGCCTCCCATGTGGTAAACCGGCGCTCTACCAACTGGGCTACAGCTGGCCCCCAGGTTTTGTTTTTTTTTTGAGTATCATTATGTAATCAGGGATTTTAAATTTTTGGATGTGTACAAATTCATTGCAGTTACTTTTTATTAATGTTCAAAATATCCCATCTTTGGCTAATGGGAGTTTCCTTACGTTGGCTCCTGTGCCCTTTGATGTGGTCCTTTTGGTCTAATAGCTTCTCTGCTATCCAGTGTTTTCTTGTATATTTCCTATCCTGGACCTAGAAAAAGAGCTGTTTCTACAGGGAGTTTTGGTTCCTTTTAACGGAAAATGGTATTTTGAGCTACAATGTGGGTACTAGGTTTTGTCCCTTATTAATTTTTTCCTTTCCTTTCTGTTCACAAATCCGCTGTTCACCTTCAGAAATGGATCCCACCTGTCATGACTACTATTTTATCCACAGTGAAAGCTCTCTTTGAGCACAGTCTCTCACACTTGTCCCCTCTGGCTCTCATTCCCACATACATGCTTGTACTTATCACCTCATTCTTTCCTCCATTAAGAAAATGGTCAAACTGAAGAATCCGCCATGGGGCTTCAGGGTCTGACTTGATACTGAAAGCCCATTAATTTGGGCTTCAGGGAAGACTTTGGTTATTGCCTTGAATTATGTCTACCCAACAATTTTTTCTAACCATTGTATAAATAACCGGAAAGTGAGTGATTCCTTATCTTATTACCACATTGAGCCATTCAGACGACAGGGTATATTTTGATGATATTGTTGGGTTCATTTACGCACATCTGTTTCAATAAACACTTGTTGAATTAAGCCTAGTGCCTTCCTCTCCTTCCAAGTGTTTGGAAAAGAATATATTTAATGTCCCAGTTCTAAAGAATTTATTGCTAATATCTTATTTTTATAGGCTAAATTTTTTTAAAAAGCTTTGTAAGTTTAGGCAGTTTGCACTGGAGTCCTGGACTGAACACAGCTATTGTTTTGCTGTTGTGGAAATGCGAGAGTAAGCCCGAAGTCTAAAATGAGTGTTTTTTGTTTAATAATCTATTAGATTTATTTTTAATAATTCCTGTCTTTGCTTCTTGGAAATTGTTTTATGCCCATGTTGATGCATCACAGAATATGCACTTAGGGGAAAAAATCATTTTAAAGAAAGCTATAATGCTCTTTCAGAGGTTTCACTCAGGCCTGGAGTTTCAGGCGGCATGCGTTGACAATCCAGCCAACACAGCTTTACAGCAGAATGAATGAATAGTCCTGGAATTATCATCATTCATGACATCCCTGAGAAATTATCCAGCAT
>PVKH010005100.1:0-22508 GCA_004027955.1 Chaetophractus vellerosus
GGCGCGTCGCCGCGGTGAGGGGGAGACAAAGCAGACATAGAAGAACACAGAAAATGAACACACAGCAAGAGCAAGCAGAAAGGGGAAGGATATGTAACAACAATAACAAAAAAATCACAAATAAATTAAACAACCCATCCAGGTACAGTGAGCTACTTGTGGTTGAATAAATGTTAACACCTTGGTGACTAAGTTTTCTGTTGCTGTGGAACAAATTACCCTAAAACTGAGTGGCTTGATAGATGGAAAACAATACCGTCACCAATACGACTCTTTCAAATCTTCCTTTTAGAATTGTTTCAATACTTCTAACCTTTTATACACTTCTGTATGGAATTAAGAATCTGCTTGTTTTATTTTTTGTAAAACATAATGTGCCACTACATCCCACATTTTTTCACCTATTTCTGTCATTTTGTGATTGTCTTCCTTAGTGTTTTGAGGTACTTATGTCACAGTTCAATTTCTGCTAGGATTCTTTTCTAGAAAGGTTTGCCAGTGAGTTGGTATAAGCATTTTCTATGACCTGGCTTTTCATTGTTCACAGCTCTTAAGTTGGTTTCACATTAGCATCTGAGCTCTGGGTTCTGAGTCACACATGCAGCTCACTTCTAGGCTTATACCCACAAGGGGCCACAATCCAGTCCTGATCTTTTATAGTAACTGTTCATACCAGAAATGATGGGAATAGCTCAATTCCAAATGTAAGCATTGGCAAGTAGAAGTGTCCCAGCCAAGCAGGCAGCATGTCTACAGACCATGTTAATCAGGATTATTGAGGTTGGACCCCAATGACCCTCTTCTCCATAGGCTGTAATATTTTAAACTCCATTCTTCATGGGCTTAAAGGTATGTAGGCCATTCCTTTATGGACCAATGTGGTGTTTGTTTCCTATTTTCATTTGTATCTGTATCATCTGCCTATCCAGCTATTTATGTTTCTATCTATCTATCATCTATCTATCTATCTATCTATCTATCTATCTATCTACCTATCTTATACCTTTTATTTTATTTTCGTCAGAAGGTAGGTGTGACAGTTTGAAGTTTTTTGTGAATCTTGGAAAATATTATGTTCTTAAACTAATCCATTCCTGTGGGTGTGGGGCCCTTTGATTATATTAAGGGCTTTTTTTTATTAGATCACTTCAGGTCCTCTGATTGTACTACATCAGTGAGGAATGACCCAGGTTGGGTCTCCCCCTTCTTGCTGGGGTCTTATATAATCTAAGAGATGAAAGCAGAAACATACAGAGAGAAAGACAGCCACTGTTTTGAACCTGCCATGTGAAAGAGGACTCCAGGAACAGCTAAAGCTGAGAGAGAGGCTGAAAGAAAGCTTGAGAGGCTGAGAGAGAGGCCAGAGTTTGGAATCAGCAGAAAATCTGGAAAAGACAGACCTGGATAGGGATGAGCCATATGCCTGGTCACTCACAGCTGGGTTCAAGAAGGTGAGCCATCAGGGGAAGGCCTGGACCCTGGCAGAGATTGTGCCACCTTGCCTTGCCATTTGGCAGGGATCCAGGTTCTGCTAGTAGCCGATCTTTTTGGTGAGAAAGCATCTCACACAGTGCCTTGATTTGGACATTTCATGGCCTTGGAACTGTTAAGCCTTGACCTCAAATATAATCCCTTTATAAAATCCTATCCAGTTCTGGTATTTTCACACTTTTAGCAAACTAAAACAGTAGGGGATCTTCTCTTCTTTAGAGGATTCATAGAAGGCCTTATAATAAAAATATCACTCAAGACAATCCATTCATTTATTTGTTGGATCAACATTTGTGGGTTAAAAAATACAACAAATATCGATTAGAAAAGCCTGTCCATGAAGGAATTTTCAGTTATTTTCAAATTTAAATAAAATTTTTCAAATGCATTTTGCATAACAAATCTTTTGAAGAAAATAAAATACATTAAACAACTGATTAAATATTGCCAGAACTTTGTTTTGCCTTATAATTCATGTAATAGGAATAATTCATTGATATGCTTGTCAGAAATTTGATTAAAGTCTTTCCAAATTATTTTGGATAAGGAATAATCTGAATTTTTTGATTCTTGCATAAGAATATATTTTTTCAAAGAATCAACACAACTTTCACCTTGAAATTCACACAAATTCATCTGTTTGCATTCTGAATCAAAGTGAATTATTAACGTCATCTAAGCTTTTTCAATAATAGCTTATGTAGTTAGGTCACTGAGTTATGCGTTATGCATTATAAATAACTTAATGATAAAAATTATGGCAGAGAAAAATGTTAATAGATTATATAGTAAAGTGCCTCATGGAGGGCTGCCAGAATTTTCACATTCCATTTCTATAAAGTATAATGCAATAATTTAATGAAATCTATAAATATTAAGAAATAATTTTCATGGAAAAAATATATCTAATGTACTGAAGTCCAAAATAGAAGCTGTAGGATAGGAGATTCTGATTCAAGAAATTTTCAGTAAGTTCACAAATTTAAATTAATTCATTTTGAAGCTAATATATAGAACATAAAATGAAAATGATATGATATTGTCTCAGATTTTTTCCCTCAGGTTTTGGAGAGATTTTCATATCTTTTTTAATCACAATTTTTAATTTAAAGTTTATAAAATTCTTATTAAAATACTATCAAGTCAAACATAAAACTGAGAAACAGTTTCTCAATACATAAAATGGGATAAGAGCTAATTTATTTAATAATAATAGTAATAAAGAAGATTTAGGTTAGAAAAACTTGCCAACAATGCAGGGAAAAAATAGGTTAAAAGAGGAGCCTTATTTTTCACAGATAAAGAAATACAAGGTACAGTTAAACATATAAATAGATGATCAGTTACACTAATCATTTTAGAATTTGTGAATTAAAATTATTGTGAAATAATAAATGTTAAAATTTTCAGGAATACCTCAAATGAATAGTACCTCTATTCTCTTTGCAATTTCTGGACATATGATGAATAAAGCAAAATAATTATGATGTCTGTACTACTCAGGGTTCTCAGAGAAACAGAACCAACAGAATATATATATTTGTAAATATTAAGAGATTTATTATAGGAGTTGGCTCACATAAAGATGTGGATTGGCAAATCTGAATTCCATAGGGCTTTATTGCAAGTGGGAAACCCCAAAGAAGGTGTAATTGTATTCCCCAGGAGAAGCTGGCTGGCTGAAGAAAAGGCAAAACTTCTTTACACCATCTAAAATCCTCACTTCTGGATTTAAGACCTCCAAGGAATTGGGTGAGGAGAGTCCCCTCATTACTGAAAACAATCAGCCATAGAAACAATTATTTTAGTTTGCCTAAATTGCTGTCACAAACACAGTGATACATAGGCCTAAACAATGGGAGTTTATTCTCTTACAGCTTTGGAGGCTAGAGCACTTGCTTCCTCCTGGGTCAGTAGCATTTTGGTGCTGGCTTGCTGCAATTCTTGGGGTTCCTTGGCTCACATCTCACCTCTCAGCACTTGGCGATGTCCTCTCCTTTCTCTTCTGGGTTCTGCTGACTTTCTCCTTCTCTGATGTCCAAGTTCTTTACAAAGTGGCCAGTAGTCCAGATTAAAGCCTACTCTCATTCTGTTGTACCACACCTTAACTAAATATAGCATATTCAATAAGTTCTTTTTATGGTCGTTTCATACCCACAGGAATAAAGATTAAGATTAAGAACAGGTTTTTTCTGGGCTACAAAACTTAATCTACCACAGCAACCAACTGTCTATAGATGCAAACCCATCTATGAAATACACCTACAGTAACAATCAGGCCAGGGCTTGATTGAACAAACAACAAGACACCATAATCAAGCCAAGTTGACACATGAACTTGACCATCACAATGTCCACAATATTAACTTTATTATTATTGAAATAAAGTTGGAAGTTGTAGATTGAAATAAAAATCAAGTACGCTCATTAGCTCCTTGGCCTTCAGTGGAGACCTTGGGGCAATCCATTTAAGAGATATGTGAGTCTCCCACACAGGCAAAATGATTCAATTCATTATCTCCCACTTTCCCTAACAGAGAAAGACATAGAAAATCGTGTGAATGTTTCCTAGATTAACTCTGTCCAGTCAGAGTACAAGAACCAACCACAAAGTGTGCTTGAGGAAAGCTGCTCTTTGAGGAAACTGAGTGACTGATAGATGTGCTGTTGTATTGGGGGTGGGGGGGGAGCAGTTGATAGTATATGGTGTAGGAAAAATGTTTCTCTCATGCACTTCTGACAAATGTGCTATTAATTTGAGGTAGTTTCAGTAGTAGCCATCAAACAAACATGAACATACTTAATGACACTGTTAGAAAAGAACAGTTGCTTGCATATGTTAGAAAAGAAGGAACATACATGGAATTTTTTTCACAGCATTGTCTATAAAGTTTACAATCTACCCAAGCACGTGAAAATTATTAATGTTTTATTCATTTTATTTACCTCACACTTTTTTCAATTTGCTTTTGGCCTTTTAGGTTTTGCTTAGTTTTTATATAGAAGTTATTAATTGTCTCTATTTCTATGAATTAATCTTAAATAATTTTTAAATCATCTAAAGTTTTAAAGCATATATATGATTTTTTTAAAAGATTTAACAGATTATTCTAGAAATATATTATATACAGTGTTTATCTTTCTGATGCTTTCTCCATTAGATATATAATTCTTATATGTACGATAGACTTGGGATTACTTTTTAAGGAATCAAATATTTAGAATACACTTTAGTTTAATATGGAAAAAATTATCTTAAAGGGTAATAGTTTACCTGCTGCTGTTGGTTTGGGATTGACAAACACATTTTAAAAGCTCTCTTAAACAAAGACATTATCTGTCTATTTAAATTTTCTTTCTCAGTTTATAGAAATAGTGTCAAATACATAACTGATTTTTGTATTTTGAATATTCATTACATTAAGATGTCATTCAAATACATTTAAAAACTCCCCATTTGCAAATATTTAGGAAAATAAAATAACAAAGTGTTTCTAATAGAGTGAGATTAGATAAAGAATAGTTTAGGAATTTTAGAATCAATCCAAACTTCATCCCATTGAAGCAACTTGTGAATTATGAAATTTTTGCCATTATGTTGTACAACATTTTTTTCTTTATGAATGTCCAACTGTGCTAGCCAGCACCTAAACTTTATTAATTACTTTATATTCAGATAAGCTATGCAGGGAATGTAGAAATGATAAATCGCTCATGCTCAAATTTTGAAAGTGGCATATATATATGTGTGTATATGTGTTTATGTATATATAGATGTGTGTGTATCTTTCAAAATATGTATATGCTAAAATAAATATATACATCTATATCCAATATATATTATACCTAAATAAATGTGTTTAGCCAGAATATCAAAATAATGTGAAAAATATGTTCATTTTTCCAACCATCTGTACTTATATTGTGACTTCTACCACTATTTTAATTACTGCCATTTCTTCTACATATATTACAGCCACCTTGTAAAAACCTCAAATTCACCAGTACTTGTTAAACATACTCTGCATAATTTACTGCTTACATTTCTCTATGCTATGTAAATTTTATACTTATTTAAAATATATGCTGTCTTTTCTAATGAGGGACATTTATATCTATAACCCATGGACATAAGCTATGGCCAAATGAATTACACTAACAAACTTTAATTTATTTAAAACAATAAGTTTAAGTAACATTACATTTTGTGTATCTAATTAAATTCTGTAGACTGAGGACATTTAGATTGAATGAATTATTTAGAGATTATAAAATACAAGAAATTTTCTTAAAAGACACTGAGAACAGGAAAAAATTTCTAAAAAGCACACAGTTTTAAATATATAAAATATATTTTTCAAGTTAAACTTCAACTATACAGCTGAAGAAAAAGTAAAGTAGCTCCTTGAGATGATATTTGAGAAATCAATTGTACATTAAAAAGGAAAACTATCAAGATAGGGCCAAGAATTTGATTAAAGAAAATTAAACCTGTTTCTTGTACCCAATTTGTGCTCAAAGGAGACAACTTGCACAGATTCTGGCTACCTTCAAAATCTGTGCTCTGTACTTCCGGCTGTTAAATGTCATCATCTCTAATTTCATGGAGGAACCACTGACAGAAGTAACAGTGACTTTGTTAAAATAGAGTGCCTTTATAACTTTGGAATAAAGTATTAAAAAAACATTGCTAACAATTGATTAATCTATGATAGAAATTGTGGTAAATTGAATAATGTACTGCAACAAACATATGTTCTTAACCTTAACCCATGTTCCTAGAGAACCCATTGTAAATAGGATCTCTTGAGTATGTTATTTTGAGTTAAAATATGGTCCAATTGAATGAGGATGGGTCTTAATCCGGATTACTGGATTCTTTATAAATAGAATCTGGAAGTCACAGAAGCCAGAAAGAAAGGACATTGGCATGTGTTGGGAAAGCTAAGGAAGCCCAAAGATTGCCAGCAGCCAGAACCAAAATGCTACAGTCTTCAGGGAGAAAGCAAGCATTGTCTACACCTTGATTTTGTCCTTCTTCTAGCCTCAAAACTGAATCAATAAATTCCAGTTTCTAAGTCAGAAACAGTTTGTAGTATTTGGAATATCAGTTTTGGCAAACTAAGACAGAAATACAAAGTTTTATTTGTTCATCAATTTTTGCTACGAAGAGATCATGCTGGCTAATGGACTATGACTTAGCAGAAGTTCACATTCAGGAGAAAACAGAAACAAAATCTAATAGCAAGTGAAACAGGAGTTTTACTAGATAGCCCTACGAATTTTGTGGTATCTTGTTTGCATGTTTGTTTGTTTTAAATTTAAATCTACCAGTATAATAGACTATATATTTAACAATTTTCTTCCTAAATTGTTTTTGGAACAAGTTGAACTATAGATAATCTAACAAAAGTAGCAACTGTCAAGTGGATAGGTATAAAAGTAAATTGCACAATATGTCAATTTGATAAAATCAATTCTTACCAAATCTAGGCAGAAAATTGTGATTTTTAAATACAAGTACATAATAGCAATCTCAAGGAATTAAATATTCATATATTCATTACTACCTAAGCATATGCACATTGAATTCAAAACTTGTATTTACTTTTTTCCCAATGCCTCATATTATTAAAAATACACACACATTCATATATATTTAAAACATCCAAGTCAGGTTTCCTCACTTGAATAAGAATTGGCAGTGGCATTAAAGGTGATAGAGAGAGAACTTCAAATTTTATAGGACTGAAAATTCAACTAAAATATAAAAATATAGCTAGTCATTTTTCTGTGAAGAATCATGAGGCCTTTAGGTAATTATATCAGAAGACTTTGATGATGATGATGTTAAATGAAGTATTAATTCCAAAAAATATTTTTGACAGAGCACATAGAACTTACAAATGTACAAATGAGAGTTTGTTTTTTTAGATATAATTTTCTTTGTACTTTACTTCTTGACTTAACATTTTTTTGTCTTTTAGACTTCCTTCTCTGTATCTACATAAGGACAGAGAAGATATTTCAATTATAACACAAATTATTTACTTGATAACAGCTTATTTTTTCATGTACTCTTAAAATTATCTGCTTAGAATGTTACACCCAGAGCTATTTATTTGTTTGTTTGTTATGTTTTTTATTATGCATAATTAAAAATTTGATGCATTTGAAAACTTGCCTTTCCTTTTTTAATTTATTTGATGCTCACTGGGAAAAATCATTTAGAAAATCATTTTCAAAACCAATCTGAGCAACTTACTCTGTCTTATCGTTCCCATGTATTCTTCATATTTAAACATAGAGAGGGAAAAAAAGGAGATAAAATAATTTCTAGGGACATTATGGATAACTTTCTATAGTTTTGTCTTTCCATTAAAGCCCAATTATCTTCACAAAACTTAAATAGCAATGCTTCACTAACTTTTAGTCACTGGCTTGCATAATGAATATATAGCTTAATGATTAAAATAGTACTCATAGAATTAAGAAAATGATTACACTAATTTGAGAGATGATCATCTTATATTTAGTTTAATTTGAAGTACTCATTTTAATTGGCTTTTGCAAATATCTGACATTATTTAAATTAATTATTTCATGTGTTTCTAGGAAAACAATATCCTTAGTTATTGATCTCTATTATTCTGTACAAAATTAGATTTTATGGGAGTGGCCAATACACTAGAATTATACTACAAAAAGCTTTGTTTAATCCCTTTTGTCTTTCACAGTAATGGTTGGTTGATGTGGATTGAATGCTTACAGACCCTTCAGACTGATAATCAGTGAGGTTTGAGCATCCAATGTGCTGGACCATGACAAAATTCACTTACCTGACCCTTTCTTAAACTCTCAGAGCACTTCTTCGACTTAATACTCTTATGAATAAAGACTGGAAAGCATTGCCATAGACTATATCTCACTTTTTGGAAGAAAGTTCATTTAGATTGAGTTATTTGGCCTGCAGTTCAGATCAACTTCAAGGGCAATTTAACTGCATGTTCCACAACATCAAGGACAATGAGTATGCCTAAATTGAAAATGCTAGTGAGAACGAATTATTTTACACACCGCCTATTTGGAATTTTAAAAAATTATAGGAAAGTATTTTATTAGACTAAAACAAAAGATATATTCTAAATGTTTTTTCCCTTCCTTTAATCCTCTCTTTAGTCAGATGATATGATTGCAATTATTGTCTTCATTTTACAAATGAGGGAAATGGTGGGTGAATAATTGCCTAATATCACAGAAGTACTAAGCAAAGACGCCTAGGTTCAAATTAATTAAACGTGGTTGTAGTGCTCTTGTTCTTAAACACCATACTAGGGGATATACATGTAATTGATATCCAAGGGAAAGTCTTACCAGCGATGAATGAGGGAAGAACTAAAGGCTGAAGATTTTTAAAAATGGAAAAAAGACAGAAAATAACTGATTTAAAAAGCTCTTCAAATCCAAATTGTATAAGTACAAAGAAAACCACCCCAGGCATATATAGTAAAACTAATGAAACTGAAAAACAAAAAAGAAATCTCATAAGAAACCAGAAAGTACAGACATTATTTTCAAAGGGGAAAAATGAAACTGACAATTGCTTTCTCAAAAGGTAGACCTCAAGACAGAAGACAATGGTATGATCTCTTCACACGCAAAAAAAAAAAAAAAAAAAAAATCAATTGCGTACCTAGAACACAGTAATCAGGAAAAAAAAAGGGCTTCCAGAGATGAAGGAAAATTAAAAATATTTTCCCAACCAAAAATGGGGAGAATTAGTAGCAGGGCTGCATTTAAAGAACCAAAAAAAAAGACAATGTATCATATATAAGCAGGGATGAAAGAACAAAGAATCAAGTGGATTTATGCAAAATATAAATGAACAGACTCCATAAAATAATGATAATATTTTGTAGAGTGTGTAATATATATAGAAATAAAATGTACGTAAAAGAACATGTTATATAGTTACAGTGTTCTAAACTCAATCACTTTTTAATAAGTGGTTGAAATATTAATTGTTTTTAGTAACACAATTTATATGCAGTGATATCTAGATAATTGTTAAATAGTAGTAAATCATGCAAAATTAATAAGCTGATAAAAGGAAAATGAATAATGAAAGTATGTAAAAGTATGTAAAGTATGAATGTATGAAAAAGAAATAACAAAGAACAGAGAGAACAAATGGGAAAAATTAGTAGGTAATTAAAAATATAGCATAACAATGCATTAAAATATACAAGAGTAAATATAAATAGTACAAATGCAAAACAATCTTTAAAAATAAGGAGATAATAAGGTGGAAAATTGAATGGGAAGAGATATACCATGTTATACTAATTGTGAGGAGCTGAATAAAGGTCCTGAATTGTCTACAACTTAATCCACAGAATCTGTGCACATTATTGCATATGGCAATGAATCTTTGCAGATGTGATTAATTTAAGGAACTTGAGGTGGGGAGATTATACTGGATTATCTTCATGAGCCAAATAATAATTTAGAAAGATAGAAACTATGATGACAGGAGCAGGAGACTGTGAGATTTGAGGAAGAAGTCACAAGTCAAGAAATGCAGGAGGTCACTAGATGCTGAAAAAGGCAAGGAAACAGATTCTCCCTAAAGTCTTCCTGACCACACCTTGATTTTAGCCCAGTAAGGGTGATTTCAGACTTCTGACCTTCAGAACTGTGAGAGAGTAAATCTGTATTACTTTAAGCAAGTAAATATGTTTTAATTTATTATAACAGCATTAGGAAACTTACAAAGAAATCAAAAGGATCTGGGAGTCACTGTAATAATAGAAGGTTGAATGGACTTTAGGACCAGAATAATTATTAGATGTACAGTTGGGCATCTCTTGAATTTCAAAAGGTCAATCTATGAGTATTATGGTTTGAGTCCTCTCTACAACAAAGACAGATTCAAATTCTAATTCCCAGTCTGAAGTGTGAATCCATTTGTAAATAGGAACTTTGAAGATGTTATTAGTTAAAGTGATGTCAAACTGAATCAGGGTGGGTCATAATCCTATATGACTGGAGTTCTTATTAACAGAAGAAATGTGTACCTAGGAGTAGGAAACAGAAGGAGACAGACTAGGAGATAGATGACCATGTGACAGAGATAGAGATTAAGTGATAGATGACAAGGAAGTTACCACCACAACACTACAGGATTTTCTGTATTCTTTAAATACAGAATTCAGAGATTGCATGATTGTGCTTACAGCTTAAATTTGTATTTCTAGTCTCTCTAAATTAATGTTATAGTGGCCCTGGAAATCTAAGACAATTGGGGAGATAAAAACTGAAATCTGCATGTACCTAATAGTATAGCTTTCAAATAAAGAAAGTAAAATTTCCAAGACTTAAGGAAAAATAGACAGACTGGCAATCCTAGGTGGATATTTTCTACATACTTCTCTCAGTAAATGAAATACTAAGAAACAGGTCATTAAATATATATAAAATTTGAACAACATAAATAATAAAATAGACCTAATAGATATACATCTTTGAACATTGCACACATGGGACATTAGCCTAAAAACAAGTCCCAACAATTTCAAAGACTGAAGATATATGAAATTATGAAAGCGTAGATGCAAATGAAAAATTCTTAAAACAACAATATGTAACAAAATGAATACAAGAAGAAATATAAAATACTAATAGGCATGCACTATTAAATAAGTTGAATCCTAATTTTAAAACCTTCATACAAAGAAAACCCAAGACTAGAGAGGTGAATTATTTCAAATATTGAATGGAAAACATTATCTTAATCTAAAAAAAAAAAGTTTAGAGGAATTAAAAACATAAACATACTGACCCTCTTTCTTCCTTAAACAATAGGTATATTTAAATTTTGACTGTTTTTAAATTTTATACAAAGGAAACAGTGCTTTATTCTTCATTTGCAACATTTTAAAAAAAGCCCAGTTCTTTTTTTGTGATTTTCCCACATTAATGTAATTTTACTGCCATTAGTACTTCTGTTTTATGTCTAGACAACAGTTTATTTAACCGTTCTGTTCTTAGATGAACATTTTGGTGCTTTCTGGTTTTACTATCATGAACAACGCTGTTATGAATATTCTTGCTCATGTTTCTGTATGAAGAATAGAATTAATGGTCCATAGGTTATGTTTAATTTCACTAGGCAATACCAAGCAGATTTCCCGAGTGTTCATAATAAATTGAACACCATCATCAATAGATGATGATTCTTATTGATACATTTCCTTTCTAGTATTTAATGTCAGCCAAATTTTCAATTGTTTTCTGTCTGGTGAGTATGTATGGTATTGTCATTGTGGTATTTAAATTTTTTTTAATTACATAAGTTGTAAGTTTACAGAAAAATTACATACAAAATACAGTGTTTCCATATACCCTCCTATTGTTGACATGTTGCATTAATGTGGTACCTAAATTACAACTGATGAAAAAATATTTAAATTGTACTATTAACTAGAGCCCATAGTCTACATTAGGTTTATTTTCCCATATACTATCCTGCTATTAACACCTTGTATTAGTTATGTATATTTATGAAAGAACATTCTTGTACTTGTACTATGAGCTGTAACTCACAATCTACACAATCACTAGGTTATAGAGTCTTATAATTTTTATTCTCATAATACATACATGATAAAGTTTCCCCTGTTAATTACATTCACATCTATGATCCAGTGCCATTAATTACACTCACCACCATCCATTTCCAAAACTTCACAATCAACCTACATAGAAATTCTGTACAAATTAAGAATCAACTCCCCATTCTCTAGCCACATCCATCTCCTGGTAACCTATATTCTGGACTCTAACTCTCTGAATTTGCTTATTATTATTAGTTCATTTCAGTGAGATCATAAAATATTTATCCTTTTGTGTCTGGCTTATTTCTCTCAACACAGTGTCCTCAAGGTTCATCTCTGTTGCCACATGCATCAGGACTTCACTCCTTCTTATGACTGAGTAATCTTCCATTATATGTATATACCACATTTTGTTTATTCACCCATAGGTTGATGGACACTTATGATGCTTCCATCTTATGGCAAGTGTGAATAATGCCACTATGGACATCAGTGTGCAAATATCTTTTTGTGCCCTGCTTTCAATTCTTCTGGATATATACCTAGTAGGGGGGACTGCTGGGTCATATGGCAATTCTTTACTTAACTTCCTGACAAACTGCCAAACTCTTTTCCACAGTGGCCGCACCATTTTAAGTTCCCATCATCAATGATTGGGAACCTAAAATGGTTCTAAAGGGTGTGAAATGATATTGCATTGTGGTTTTGATTTGCATTTACCTGCTGGCTAATGATATTGAGCATCTGTTTTAGTTTGCTAAGGCTGTCGATGCAAACTATCAGAAATGAGTTGGCTTTTAAAAAGGGAATTCATTTGGATAAACGAGTACAGTTCCAAGGCTGTGAAAATGTCCAAATCAAGTCATTATCAGAGATGCTAATGACAGATCCTGGACTCTTGCCACATGGCAAGGCAAAATGATGGCTCATCATTTGGGTCTCTGCCTTCTCCTCACTTCAGGTCTCTCTGCTGATTCCAGCATCCTGCCTCTTTCTCAGCTTCTCTCTTAAACTCTCAGGGTTTCTCGTGGCTTCTCTTTCAGCCTCTCAGGGTTTCTCTGTTCTCTTTCTCACATGGCAAGTTCAAAATGGCAGCTGACTTTCTCTGTGTGTTTCTGCCTCCATTCTCAGCAAGAGGGTGGAGACCTAACCAGGGTCACACCACATTGACCTTGTCCAATCAAAGTTCCTAAAGCAGTTTAATCAGGTGATCTAGTCAAATGGTCCCTTAACTGAATGTAATGTGATAAAAGGGCCCCACACCCAGAGGAATGGATTAATTCAAGGAACATGACCTTTTCTTGGATTCACAAAACTTCAAACTATCACAGCATCCTTTAAGCTATAGAGTAGTACTGAACAATTTGAGGAGGAAATCAAGAAAAAAAGTCCATTTCAATAAGAACCAAAAGAATCAAATATCAAGGAATACATTTTGCTGGTTTGGCAATATGTATATCTTTAGAGAAACAACTATTCATGTCCTTTGCCATTTTTAAGTTTGCTTGCTTATTTTTTAATTGTTGAACTGTAGTTTTTAAAATATATATTCTGGATATTAATGCCTTATCAGCTATGTGATTTCCAAATATTTTCTTCCATTGTATAAGTTGTCTTTTCACTTTTGTGACAAATTCCTTTGAAACAAAAAAATGTTCAATTTTGAGGAAACCCCATTTATCTATTTTTCTTTCATTGCTTGTGCTTTAGGTGTAATGTGTAAAAAACCATTGCATCACATAAGAGCCTGAAGATTCCCTACGTTTTCTTCTAGGAGGTTCATAGTCTTATATTTAGCACTTTGACCCATTTTGAGTTAATTTTTATTTATGGTGTGAGATAGGTGTCCTTTTTCATTCTTTTGCATATGAAAATCCAGTTCTCGAAGCACCATTTGTTGAAAAGACTATTCTTTCCCCCATTGAGTGGATTTGGCAGCCTCAAAAACCAATTGACCATAGATTTGAGGGTATATTTCTGGACCCTCGATTTGATTCCATTGGTCAATATTTCTATCCTTGTGTCAGTATCTAATTTTTTTGACCACTATCGTTTTGTAATAAGGTTTAAAGTCAGGAGATGTGAATCCTCCAACTTCATTCTTCTTTTTCATGATATTTTGGTTATTTGGGGTCCCTTACCCTTCCAAACAAATTTGATAATTGGCATTTCCAATTCTGCAAAGTTAGCTGTTAGAAAGATTATGGGGTTTGTGTTGAATCTGTAAATCATTTTGGGTAGAATTAGTATCTGCACAATATTTCATCTTCCCATCTATGAACATGGAATATTCTTCCATTTATTTAGGTCTTCTTTAATTTCTTTTAGCAATGTTTTGTAGTTTTCTGTTTACAAGTCCTTTACATTCTTGGCCAAAATTATTCCTGGATATTTTATTCTATTACTTGTTATTGTAAATAGATCTATTTCTTGATTTCCTCCTCAGATTGCTTATTACTAATGTATAGAAGCACTACTAACTTTTGCATGTTGTCCTTGTATCTGCCACTTTGTTGAATCCATTTATTAGCTCTAGTAGCTTTGCTGTAGATTTTTTGGACTTTCTATTTATAGGATCATGTCATCTGCAATTAATGAAAGTTTTACATCTTCCTTTCAATTTAGATGCCTTATATTTCTTTCTCTTGACTAGCTGCTCTGGCTAGAATTTCCAGTACAATGATGAATAACAGGAGTGACAATGGGCCTCCTTGTTTTGTTACAGATCCCACAGAGAAAGCTTTCACTCTTTCAACATTGAGTATGATGTTAGATGTGGTTTTTCATATATCCTCTTTATCATGTTGTGGAAGTTTCCTTCTATTCCTAGTTTTCTAAGGATTTTTATCAAGGAAGAATGCCGCATTTTGTGAAAGGCTTTTTCAAAGATCATCTTGTGTTTGTAATGTAATGACGCATTACATTCATTTATTTTCTTCTGATGAAACACACTTGCATACTTGAGATAAAATCTACTTGTCAAGTTGTATAATTATTTTAATGTGCTGTTGAATTCAATTAGAAAGTATTTTGTGGAGGATTTTTGTATTTATATTCATAAGAGAAATTGGTCTGTAATTTTCTTTTCTTGTAATAGCTTTATCTGGCTTTGGTATTAGGGAGACAGCTTCATAGAATGGGTTAGGTACTGTTCCCTCCTCTTCAATTTTTATAAGAATTTGAGCATGATTATAATTCATTCTACTTGGAATGATTGTAGAATTCACCTGTGAAGCATCTGGTCCTGAGCTATTCTTCTACAGCAGATTTTTGATGACTGACTCAATCTTTCTACTTGTTATTGGTCTGTTGAATTCTTCTATTTCTTCTAGATTCAGCATAGGTCATTTTTGTGTTTTTAGGAATTTATTTCATCCAGGTTGTCTAATTTCTTGACATACAGTTGTTCAAAGTATCCTCTTATGACCCTTTTTATTTCTGTGGATCAGTAGTACTGTCTCCATTTTAATTTCTGATTTTATTCATTTGCATCTTCTCTATCTTTTTCTTTATCAGTCCCAGCTAAGGGTTTATTAATTTTACCTATATTTTCAAAGAAATAACTTTTTATTTTGTTAATTTTTAAATTTTTATTCTTAATTTAATCTATTTCTGCTCTAATCTGTTATTTCTTTCTTTCTGCTTCCTTTGTGATTAGTATGCTGCTTTTTTCCTACTTCCTCCAGGTATGCAGTTAGCTCTTTGAGTTTCCTTCTTTCTTCTTTTTTAATGTAGGCATGTTGGTCTACGGATTTGCCTCTGAACACTGCCTTCACTGCACACTATAAGTTTACCCATGTTGTGTTCTCATTTTCATTTGTCTCAAAATATTTTCTGTTTTTCTTTGCAATTTATTCTTTGACTCACTGATTGTTTAAGAGTGTATTAATTAACTACCATATATTTGAGGATTTTCCAGTTCTCCATCTGTTATTGATTTCCAGCTTCATTCCATTACGGTCAGAGAAGATATTTTGCATAATTTCAATCTTTTAAAATTTACTGAATCATATTTTGTGAGCCAACATGTTGTTTACTGTGTAGAATGATCCATGTGCACTTGAGAAGATTGTATATCCTGCTGTTTTGGCATGCAGTGTTCTAAACATGTCTGTTAGGTATAGTTCTTTTATCATATTATTCAAGTTCTCTGTTACCTTATTGATCTGCCATCCAGATGTTCTATTGAATGATGAGAGTGGTATTTTGAAGTCTCCAACTATTATAATATGTTTGTACATTTCTCCTCTCAGTTTAGACAGTTTTTCTGTCATATATTTTGGGGCACAATGTTTAGGTGCATAAATATTTATGACTCTTTTTTCTTCTTGGTAACTTGCCCCTTTTATTAATATACAGTGTCCTTCTTTGCTTCATAATACCTTTTGACTTAAAAATCTATTTTGTCTGATGTTAGCATAGCTACCTCAGCTTTTTTTGGGTTACTATTTGCATGGAGTATCTATCTCTATCCTTTCACTTTCAACCTATCTGTGTCTTTGGATCTATGGTGGGTCTTTTTCATCCATTCTGCCAATCTGTATCTTTTTATAAGAGAGTTTAATCCATTAGCATTCAGTGTTGTAACTGTAAAGGCAGTACTTAATTCAGCCATTTTGTCCTTTGGTTTTTATATGTCATGTCTTTTTTTGTCTCTCTTTTCCTTTTTTTCAACATCCTTTAATGTATAGTTGATCTTTTCTTGTGTATCTGACTGATCCCTTTCTCATCTATATTTCTGTATAATTTTTAAATATTTTCTTTGTGGCTACCCTGGGGTTTATATTACTCAAACTTTATAATCTATTAATTTGAACAGACATCAATTTAGCTTCAAATGCATACATGTTCTCTGCTCCCATATCTTTCTGTTTCTCTTCTTTATATTGTTTTTGTCCCATTTTATCACTTTTTATTTTGCATGTCCATTATTAGGAAATATGCCTTTTTCTTGTTCAATTGTATTCTGACTCCTATGGAAATTAAAGAGTGAGTTGTATATTGAGGATACAGTACTATTGGGTTTTGCATTTACCCTTTTAGTTGCCTTTACTAATGATCTTCATTTCTTCATGGTACTCCAAGCCACTCTCTCCTGTGTTTTCCTTTAAACCTGCACAACTCTCTTTAGTAATTCTTGTAGGGCAAGTTTTTTTTGTTGGTGAAATCTCTCAGTTTCTGTTTATCTGTGAATATTTTAAACTCTCCCTCAATGTAGAGGGGCAGTTTTGCCTGATAAAGAATTTTTTTGGGGCCCGGCTAGATAGCTCAGTGGATAAAGAGCTCGCCGGTGTACCACATGGGAGGCCCCGGGTTCGGTTCCCGGGGACCTCTCCGAGCGGCAGACGGCCTTGAGAAAGGCAAGCCCCCGTGGGCGGGGCAGAGGCGCCGTGGGCAAGGCAAAAAGCCGCCACGGGCAAGGCGGAGCCCCCACGGGCATGGCAAAGTCACCCGTGAAAAGCTGAGCTGCCGCCTGCGAACTGCGGAAGCCGAGCAGCCCGCAAAAAACATGGAGGACTGCTGCCTGCAAAACATGGAGCGGAGCCGCCTGTGGGAATGGAGTAGAGCCACCCTCGAACGGAACGAGCCACCGCCGTGGAGGGCCGACTCGGCGCGTGGCCGCGGGGATGGGGGGAGACAAGAAGCAGACATAGAAAAACACAGAAGAATGGACACACAGCAAGAGCAAGCAGAAAGGGGGGGGGATATGTAATAAATAATAAATAAATCTTTAAAAAAAAAAGAATTTTTTTGGCAGTTTTTCTCTTTCAATATCTTAAATATATCATATCACTGCCTTCTCATCACCATGGTTTCTGATGAGAAATTGGCACTTTGTCTTATTGAGAATCCCTTTTTATATGATGAATCACTTTTCTTTTGCTGCTTTCAGAATTCTCTATCTCTGGAATTTGACATTCTGATTACGATATGTCTCAGAAAAGGTCTATTAGGACTTTTTTTTTATAGTGCATTGTACTTTTTGGACATTTGTATTTATGTCTTTCATAGGAGTTGGGAATTTTTCAGCCATTAATTCCTTAAATATTATCTCTGCCCCCTTGCTCTTCACATTCTGGGACACCCAAGATGCATATGTTTGCTGTCACCCAAATCCCTAAGACACTACTCACTTTTTTCTATTATTTTCTCTATCTGTTCTAACTGTATGATTTTGATTGCCTTGTTTCTTGTTCACTAATTCTCTCTTCTTGTTCAAATCTTTTGTTTTATGCTGTTAGTATATTTTTTATTTCTACTACTGTGCCTTTCTTCCCCATATTTTCTATATTCTTTCAATATGTTCAAATTCTTCTTCATGCCCACACATTGTCTTCTTAATATTTTTAGCACTTTATCCATATTTTCCTTCATCTCTTTGAATTGTTTTAAGAGATTTGCTAGAATTTCTTTGATTAGCTATTCCAAATTCTGTGTCACCTCTGAAATTTTAATTCATTCCTTTGACTGAGCCATATCTTACTGTTTCTTAATAGGGCTTATAATTTTTTGCTGATGTCTAGACATATGATTATCATGATGAGTTAATTCTGAAGTTCAGTTTCTCCTTCTTGTTTTTAATGGTGATTGGCTTTGTGTTAAGGTTCTTCTTTGTTGCTGGGTCCAACTTATTCCAGAATGTTAAAATAGCTTGTGTTTTACTGAACAGATTTTCTCATCTCTACTTCATCTGATTCTTGCCCTGAATATATGGTACAATGTTTAAGATTACACTTTTTATGGAATTGTTTCACCTCAAGGAGAAAGCTTCCTTTGCTCTGTTCCTTCCCCATTCAGTGCCCCTCTTTCCTACACTTTTTAGTCCTGGGACTCATCCTGTTTTACAGCAGCTCAGTTCAAACCCCTTTTATTTTTCTATGAGGCTTTCTGACTCTGCTTTCTTTCCCTTTAAGTTATCCCACCACTGGTAGCCATATGGGATCAACTCAGAAAGGTGAGTCACTCCAGAAAAGTCAATTTTGTGTTTAGGTGGTCCAGCCAAATGAAACCAGTTAGAGTGAGCAAAGATCTTCACAACAATTCTGCAATGGTCTTCCCACCCCTTTGGTCCTTTTGAATGCAGTAAACAGCACAACTTAGAGGCTTGTATTCTGCCCTGAGTCTCTGCAGACTTACATCCTTGTGCCTGGATATGTGTGGGATTCTAACTCACTTCTGTGAGTGGCTCTATAGTCTATGTCTATGTTGGGAGGGAACTGGGATGCTGACTCTGAGGAACACTCAAGCTGAACAGGACAAAGTGAGGGAAAGTGGAAAGGACAGGTGGATCCAGAATGGAAATTTCCTACCTGATATTTTGCTTTCCTTTGGTTTGGCATTTGTGGTGTACTTCTCCATTCTCCACCATCCTCCAGTGCTCTAAGCAAGTGGGATTTGTCCTTTTATTTGCTGTTTCACTGAAGAAACTTTTCCAGGGAATGTTTTACATGGTTATGTTGATGAATCCCCCTGTTATGACTCTTTTCATAAAACCACCATAATATATTTCAGAAAGGCCAAGCCGAACATTATATAATGAAAATTAAACCTATCTCCTATATACATAGATTCAAAAATGATTAATGGAAGATTAGCAGAAAAAACTCAGAGTCATTTAGAAATGTTAATTTGGGTTTTATGTCAAGAATGCAACTTTCATTTAACAATTAAAAATCTATCCACATTGTTTACCACATGATCAAAATAAAGAATAAAAAGTATATAATACAAAAATTAGAAAAAATAAAGAGATACTCTGCTAATCTCAGATGCAAAAATATGTTTTGTGAAATTAAACATCCTCTCAAATTTAAAAAAAAACTCATAGCAAACAATGAATAGAAGGAATTTCCTTAATCTAGTGTAGAGTTACCACACAATATCCCACAGAAAATATCATGTTTAATTTTTAATTATTGACATATCTCTTCTAAATTTGGAAATGAAATCAAATACTTATAATCAAAACTTTTATTCACTACTATGCTCTAGGGTTTACCAAGTGGAATAAGGCAAGTAAATATAAATAAATTACAAAGTTTGGAAAAGCCTCCCTAATTGTATTGTAATTTTAGACAATGTGATTGTGTATGTATAAATGAAATAAATCTACATATAAACAATTATAAAAAGGTGAATTTAGTAATGTTCCAAGATGCAAAATAATATAGAGAAATCAATCCATTTGTATGTACCAGCAAAAATGTAAATTAAATTGCAGAAATGATAACATTTGAAATACCATAAAAATTACTAGGTATAAATCTCATGAAAATTGTGAAATATTTCTACTGAAAAGACATGTAAACATTCAAAGGAATTAAAGGAAGTCTAAATAACAGAGGAGTTTAAAATGCTCATAAATGGAAAAATATTCAATTTTATAATTTTTTTTTCTGAATATACATAGATTTAATTTAATCCCATTCAAAACCCAAACAGTTACCTTGTGAAAATTGACCAGCTGATACAATACTATATATGGAAACACACAGGGAAATAATAGGAAAAAAGATCTTGAAGTAGAAGAATAAGGTTGAAGATTTACAATACCAGATAATAATATAATATAGCTGTGGTAATAACAAAAGTATGTTAGTCTCTAGTTGCAATATAGACTAATATATCAATGGAACAGAATCAAGTTCAGAAACACAAACACACATGTATGATAACTTGATTTATAACAAAGTTGTCACTGAAGATCAGTGAGTCAAGAAAGTTGAATATACCAATTAGGAAAAAAGAAAAAAAGTTATATTCACTCTAATTTTACTTGCAAAAATTATGAGTTTAGGTGAAATAAGTATTTATGTATGAAAGATAAAATAAGTTTTTGAGAAGAAAACATAGAATATTTTCATGAACTAAAGAAATGAAAGAAAATAAGTGAAACAAAATAAGTGTATAATACATGGTTTCATTTACAGAAAATTCTAAGACAAGTGAAGTGAAGTGATGGTGCTAATGCAATATAGCAGTGAAATTGAAGGTGAATAATCTTTGATCAAAAAGGTACAGTGTTTCTAGGGTATTGATAATGTTCTGTTTCTTGACCATGACATTAAATATTTGGCTGTGTTCATTTTGTGCTAATTCATTGCAATGTAATTTTCTAATTTGCATATATATTATTATGCATATTTTATATAATAATATTTATGTAAAAGAAATCTGGTATTGTGAAGCGTTGGTCAAATTTTCATATAGTTCTTTCACTTTTGCTCCATATATTTTTGAGCCTATTGACCAGGAACAATTTTCTTTTAATTGTTATATATTTGGGTGAATTGAATTATTATCTTTATTGAAGGACTCTGTTCATTGTCATTAATGCATTTGGGATTAAATACCTTCCAATTGATTAACATTTGCCTGGTATACATTTTCTCAAAGTTTACTTTCTCCCTTCCTGCATCCTTATGTTTTATGTATGACTCTTGTAAACAGTATTTAATTAGATTATTATTTATACCCAATCTGACTACTTTGGTTTTTCACAGGGTAATTTAAACCATTTGATTTTTGAATATTTGATACATTTTTAAATATTTAATCTATGTTATTTGTACTTCCCTTATATGTTTTGGTGCAGATGATGTTGGAACCTTGGCCAGACACCCTTGGATCCTCTTAGCATTTATTATTAATCACTCTTGGATGTGGCAACAGCCTGCATTTGTGGCTCATGTTTGAAGGATGAAGCTCTGGATACTGAGGCACTTTGATAGTGCAGGGCCATGACTACTTGGGAATTTACATCCCCTCTGAGCAACCCTCTATCAATGCCCGACAGGAGCAGGAGTATAAAAGCTACTTCCTTGAATCCATACCAGTCTGAGACATAATTTACACCCCAGAGCTAACCTAAAAGAATAGGTTTAAGATACTCTTGGAACTCCTTAGGTCCATCCCCTTCCCTGTTCTACCTCCCCCACTTACCCTTGGGTTTCCTGGATATTTAAAACATCACTTACCCAGGACGCTCCCTCAGAAAACTTGCTCTTGGGGAACCAGACCTATGTCAATAATTTATGTTAACTTAAAATTTTAATCTCCTCTGCTCACTTTTTGATTGATCGATTAAGGTTTGGTTTGTTTTTATTTTATTTTTTACCATTTTTTCCCTTCTCCTGGTTTGGAATTTACATACTGTATTTCTCATTTATTAGTGATTACCTAAAATATTAAATTGAATGCCAAATCTGACCAAGCTTAAAATTAAAGCATCTGCATCCATTTCACTTACAATTAAAAGAAGAAAAAGCCTTATAAGAAGGTAATACCAAGCACAATAATCCCCATATCATTTTCGTGTTTTCTGTTTTTTGTTTTTTTGTTTGCCTAATTCTACTCTATTTTTACCCTCCCTAATGAGATAATAACCCAGTATTAGAGTTG
>PVKH010005101.1:0-22461 GCA_004027955.1 Chaetophractus vellerosus
AAAAAAAAAAAACCAACTCAGGGGAGCCAATGTGGCTCAATGGTTGAGTGTTGGCTTCCCACAAATAAGGTCCCAGGTTCAATCCCTGGTACCTCCCAAAAAAAAAAAAAAATGGCAATTACATATGTAATTTTAATCAGTTCAAAATATTTGGGAGGTAGATAGAATACCAATAATGAATAGGTAGGCTTTTTACTTTTTCTTTTTCTATATATAAATAGACTTATTTGTAACATATTGAATTTTAAAAGCATAAAATCAAGGAAAACGAAATAAAGAGGAACCAGCCGGGGAGCGGATGTGGCTCAAGTGACTGAGCGCCCACTTCCCACATAGGAGGTCCTGGGTTCGGTTCCTGGTGCCTCCTAAAACAAAACAAAACAAAACAAAATAACAGCAAGCAAAACAAATAAAAAAAAAAAAAAAAAAAAAACTCAGGGCAGCCAATGTGGCTCAGTGGTTGAGTGCCAGCTTCCTACATACGAGGTCCTGGGTTCAATCCCCTATCCCCGGTACCGCAAATAAACAAACAAACAAAGTGAACTGTAGTACCAGCTACATTTATTTAAAAAAAGAAAAAGAAAAAAAAAGAGGAACCTGCCAACTCATAAAGAATTAAATTTAAAAGATATTTATATTAGTGTACACTTCTACATTTAAAAAATCTAACTAGCCAACTTTTAAAAGTAACAGGCATTTATAGCACAACTATTTAAGGGATACAATTAATATAGATTAACATTACAAATATAAAAATTAAGAAATAAATTCAGTTAGGAAGAAAATAAGGATTTCCAAATCCATTTAATTCATTTCATGAATCTTTAAGGGATCTTTAGTGAACCTTTAAGTGATGTTTAGGACTTCTTTACAAAGAGATATAATGAATGTAAAGATTAATTCACTTTTTATGCTCGTAATGTGACCTCAATGTATCCCTGGATAACCATTAAACCAAATTTTCAAGAACAATTGATTTGTTGTACATATAGTGGTTTAAATTTTTGTTATTTAAAATTTACAGCATTTCCAAGATAAAATTATTTTGAGAGTAGAATGTTAAAACCAAAATCAAACTGTTCTTTTTTTTCAAATGTTCAACTTTGTAAAGCTTAAAATGTGAATTCCAGAAAGTTCTTATAAAATTATATACAGCTATCAAAAAGCTTTAGAATGTCTGTAATTCCACCTATATTAAGAATTAAAGCTATAATGCAGATTAGCTTAGTTCTATTAATGCTATTAGAAACTGATGCATCTTTTTTTAAAATGTACATCACTCAGATAATCATAGAATGAATTAAAATCTCCACAAAATAACAAACTGAATTACTATCCTAATGAACCTTTACTTCTTCCATATTGTGTTTTCTTCTACTCAGAGATTCTGAAGAGAAAACTCTGAACTCATTATTTACATAGCCAACTTCCAGATTCTAACTTCTCTTAGCAGGCCATCTAAATATATAGACTGGGTTTTTAAAAAGCCATAAACAATCGAATTTTTTTGCTTTGATATACCTAGACTACCGGAGGTTAAACTGCATAGTCTATAACATGTGAGAATTAATTACCCAAATAAGTTATCAGAAAAAGTTTTGGGCACAATACTTATGTAATATTGTAAAAACTGTGAGGTTGAAAAAAGCTGCGCAGTCCCCTCTAGTGTTCAACTAGTTAAATTAACAGTCGCAAGAGGGTAAAGGCTGCCACTAACTTGTTTCATAACTACTAAGTCTGTTCCATATATTAACTAAAAATGAATTTAATAAACACAAAATACGTAAAAACAAATCAGCAGAATCTTGACTTTTTCCTAGTAAATTACTCAAGTTAAGATTTAGGAAGAAATAATAAGTCCAAAACTACTTTCTACTTTATGATTGATCAAAAAGCACCTAGCATGATGTCTGACACATAACAATTGAACTATAAACATAAATATTTGATTATTGTTTGGTTCCTAGTTTTCAACAGAAAACTATTTCAAACTAAAATTCATTTCTAGTTTATTGCTACTATAAAATTAGGCACAATGAGCATAAATAAAAACTATTCTGCATGTGAAAGGCCAAATGTATAAAAGTTGATAGGCTTTTTATGGCATGTATTGTGAATTTGGAATAGTAATCCTTGTTAATCAAATAGTCTTGCTATTTCTGTGTCTGTGATTTTTCAATAAAAAGTTCAAAAATACTCTGGTCAACTGATAATTAAGATACATCATACACTGACTGTAATTTTCAAGGGACAGATTACAATTCTTTAAAACAATACAGAGCATAATTTAATTTTTTATTTTAAAATATTTCCAGGAGCAAGGACATAGTTATCATCAATCCCATTTGCACGGGCAAATCCAGAATGTGATCAGTTACAGAGACCACTTTTTTATTTCATCAAATGCCTACTGATAGTTTTAAAAGAGTATATTGACAAAGTCAGGTGGAAAAGAATTAAAATTTTACCTATGGGTAGAAACTATGACCAAAACAATAAATTGTAAAATTATATCCTTATTTAGCATCTAAGTTCATTAAGGTTTAAATATTTTGACAGTAGAGTTCATTAAAGAAAAACTATGCCTATAAATGCATTTACACAACACTTAAATCTACCAGCTTTTCATATTTACTTCACGAGTTATCATAAAATAAAGTTATTATCCCAGTATTATAGATAAGAGAAAAAGACAAGCAAATTTAAATGATTGTCTATAATGACATACAGAAAAGAAGTAAGTGAACACTCAATCCTTTATTTTTAAAGTTTACTTACAATACTTAACTTATGGCCTCTACCTCTTCAAAGGAAAACACAACAAAATAATGATAAATTTCTTCCTGGCCTCTGCTTCATTTTGGATATGTGAAAGTCAGTAAGAGAGAGTCATCTACAATTCATAACCTGCACTGTCCAAAAACATCTGACTCACTAATGATGGAAGAACTTTTCAATCATCCTCTGGGAGATATGGCTGCATTCCACATGTTGCCCAATAAAAATTTCAACTAATTCAGAGAACCAGAGCACCTGTGCATGCCTGCGCACACGTCTGTGTGTGCACACCGTGCGTGATTTCTGAGGGGACAGATCAACTCTAATACTCTTTGGAAAAAGCTATTTTTAATTTACAGAAATCACAAATTCACTTGCTATCTTAAATATTTAGAAAGGAGATGGAACCAAATGTCTCTCTTCATAATGATAGAACAAAAGATGTACACTGATACTAAAAACCGCTATAAAGAATTTCATTGAAAATGTTTGCCTAAATCATATACTATCTTTTTATCATGAAGTCTAAAGAAGTTAGTAAAGGATTCAGGGTGAGAGATACAAAGCTCAATGAATGCTATCTGGCAATTAGATTCCATAGAGAAACATTTAGGACTTTCTCAGAGAGTGTTTTGATCAAGCAATCCTTCTATATAGCAGTATCAACTCTAGTTGGCAATTTATAACATTCAATCCATGATGCATTTGTAAATTAACAAGACATCTGAAACATAAATATCATTAAGCATTTTTACCCAATAAATAGTACTCTTCCAGGTATGTGTAGAACAGGACAATTAAAACACAAGCTTTTTGCCAACTGCCCAATCTACTTGCTACCTACAACACTTATTTATGAAAAATTACTCAATTTTAATAAAACATTTTAAATGTCAATTTAAAAAATTAAACTACAGAGTATAAAAAAATAAGAAACTGCAAAATAAAATTATAGCACTGTCTTTTCAATACGCAGTTAAAAAGAAATCAAAGCATCAAGAAAATCTTTCAAATGTAGTCATATGCTCTCCCTAAAACAGCCTCCTTAAAAAAAAAAAAAAAAGAGCAGCATATTTTCCTATGTGATCTAGAATACCAGAACTTCATGGTGTGCAATGATGCTAGAATGATAATCTTTATACAAACTTCTATTACATTCATTCATTTACTCACTAATTTATTAAACAAATACACACCAGGCAATATGCCAGTCCTGGAGTTACCGTGATAGACAAAAGTCAGGTGCATGTTCTGCTTCCATTCAGTTTATCATCCTATCTAGGACTATTCAAAAACCCCAACTACCAGGAGCCGGCTGCAGCCCAACTGGTAGGGCGCCAGTTTACCACATGGAAGGCCCCAGGTTCGGTTCCCAGGGCCTCCTCAAGCAGGCAGACCGCCTTGAGAAGGCAAGCCGTCGCGAGCAGTGAGCAGGGCAAGCCGCCGTGAGCAGGCAGGCCGCTGCGCGGTGAGCTGACTCGGCAGGTCGCCGCAGCGGGTGGAGACAAGCAGACACAGAAGAACGCAAAAGATGAACACAGCAAGAACAAGCAGAAAAGGGGGGGATATATAATAAATTAAATAAATAAATAAATAAATAAATAAATAAACCCAACTACCTATTAAGACCAAGCTCCTTAGTGTACAAGCTCCATCAATACCAGTCCCAAATATATATTTTCAATTTCTTATCTTTAACCCTTCCCCAATAAACATTCCAAACTTTGCTACTCTATGTCTTTGCACGTGCATGCCATATACCTGAAATATGTCTGCCCTGACATAACCATATATTCAAATTCCAACCCTCTTTTAAGGCTCAGCTCAAGTACTGACTCTTCCTCAAAGCTTTGCCTCCTTCCACACAATAGTACTCTGTGCCCTCTTAGGATACATTACTGTCTACTCTGTAACAATGCTTTATGTATATATGTTATCTCCCCTATTAGACTGTCAGCTTCTGAAAAGAGCACAGTATGCTTCTGATTCTTGTCTGTATTCTGCATAGCACCTAATACAATATAAGTTCAATATATATTTGTTGAATAAACAAATAGTGGTTATTCTAAATATAAAAATTTCTTTAAACATGATAGTTTACATTTATAAAGCTTGAAGAATGTTTTAAAATAGTCTCAAATATTATTTTATCATTATTATTAGATAATACTATAAATGTAAATATTTGGGCAACTGAGCTGAATCAATACTGACTCCAGACCATACATGAAAGTGTTTTTGTCTCCGGAGTGTCTTCTAGCACATTGTGGGAATGTCCCCAAACCATGCTGGGAATCAAATAGATATCTGTAGTTATCTGGACTAATCACAGATATTTAAGGCATTTAACCTTATTTTTTTCATAAATAGTATGTACTTAAATCTGTCTGAGGGCTCTGGCTCCCTGAGTTCTGGTAATAGCCTAGTGAAAGAAGTTAAAGAGTACTGTAGCAATGAGGATAATTGTTCCAGCCACATCTGCTACTCAAATTAAAAGCCTTCTTTATTATATTCTTCATGAAACCAATTTTATAATAGGAGTCACTGTTAACAAATGATATTCCCTCCTAAACAGTCATGAGTAATTTGCCTTTATGTATCTATAACTCAATCATTTACTCAAGTAATTAAAGAACATTCAGAAGAATTTCAGAACAAGATAGCATCAAGAGCTTTTTCTCTAATAATTTTTCAGGTATTATATTCTTCTTTAACATTGTGATTAACTACAGCATTACCTATCTACATGTATCAAACTATACAATATGCTCATTAGACAAAGGTAGTATACATCGGTATGTTTCCAAAAGCACATAAACAACCATTCTTAAGAATTTAGCTGAAACAATGAGACAACTACAGAAGAACTGAGACAGGTATTCTTTCCATTATTAATATCAACGAGGCTACTTTTAAAATAAGCTAAAACTATATTACCTAAAATTTAACTGAGCATCTAATTTTTCCTCCTTTAGAATATATTTCAATGTGAAAAACATGTCTTCTTATAAATAGCAGACACTAAAATAGCTTACATTTAAGCAAGTTCAAGATTACCTGTGAAAAAATAAAGTAATCTTAATGAAGAAACCTCATTTTGAAGAGGTTCATGCTTTCTTTATCCAGGTAGACATTCCACAAATATTCAATCTTCTTGAAAGCTTACTTTCTGACACTACAAGGAAAGAGTCTTACCAGTAGGAAAAAAGTCTTACTTCTGGCTAGCAAAGCCATAAATGAAAGTAATTTTTAAAAACGAAACTATTTTGCACATGACATCATATTAAACAGAAAGGAGGTTATTAAAGACAAACACATATGTGACACTCTAATCTTCACTTTACTATTTTATACACATTATCCCTTTTTAAATACGTCATCTTTATTCATCTTACTCTTAAATTTTTTAAATCAAGCCAGGTCTGCTGCATGATTAACTGCAAACTCCAGGGTATTATTCCACAATACCCTGGCAACCAGCTCATATTCAGTTACACTATCACAGCATTTAAAAAAAAAAAAAAAAAAAAAAAAAGAACTAATTGTATGATCATGTGGATATTGTAGAAGCCCTTTAGTTCAATCCTAGATGGGCCTCAAGAGGATAATGCTTATTCTGTTGAACTCGCTGCCAAATCACAATATTAAAGAGACTCAAAACAAGACCCAATTATACAAAGAGCACATTTTATCAATGATGGGTTTATAAGAAATGGGTATGTAGCCCAGTACTTGTGGAAAATTGCTGAAAAATATTTACATAGATAGAGCTTGAAAGAAAATTATCAAACTCTTACTAGCCATAATGCTATTCAGTAAGAATCTCTTCAGGTACCATCAGACAGCAACTCAGTCATGAAATACTTAAAGCAATAGTATTCAATTTCCTGGTTCTGTAGTGCTTAAACAATACAATATTAACATAGATGTCTATACTGCTTGGATCCTTTGGGGAGGGGAAACATTTATGTGTTATTGCTACCATTTAAAATATTCCTAAGAAGAATGAAAAATCTTAGCACAAAGAAGTTGAATAAGCACAAAAATGAATCTGTGTAATTGATGCTCATGGCTGAGTATATTAAGTTCTAATTTCTACTGAGTAAGCAACATAACAAACCAAATGGAAACCATTTGTAAATACTTTTTCAATAATTATTCACCAAAGTTAAGCAAAGATATCTATAAGTTTAGTCTACTATACTTTAAACATAGTTGGATACCATGTCACTTAATTAAAAGGTAGCTTCAGTAATCTCCTCCTGTGTCACTTAATAATTATCCCATTGCCTTAGATCTGGGCCTGTGATAATAGATCTACAAAAAGATGAGAGAGGAAAGAAAGACTTCTAATGACAGCAGATATGTAATTCCAGCTATTCAATTACCTCAAAAAGATACTTTATTAAAGCAAATGTTAATCTCATATGAATTCTAAATATCCAAACATGTTGTACTGATATCTTATTACACCCCCAAGACGATTTTTATTTATTTAATCTTTACTTCCTCTGCTATCAATTAAGTATGTGCTCAGTTCAGAGGATCCAGACTAACTGCATGAGCTGAAGCTATAGGAATCAATGTTTTTGTCAGGTGTGATACACAGCACTTAAACAAAAAATTTTAAGTCCTCTGTTTCAAATTAGCAAGCCAGTATTCTTTCTGCAAATACAGAAAATAGATTTGATCTTATATAAATAGAATTGTAATAGTCATGTCAGTTTTATTTAAGTTGGTCAGGTGAGGTTCGTAGTATATAACACAATTGCATAGTTTCATGGTATGTATAGCCTCAAGGCACATAATGGCTTCAATTTTAAAAGGTGCAAAATATGTGTTTTGGTTCCACTGCTACTAGTAACATGACTGAGTAAATCACAGACTCTCTTTAAGTTTCCGTTTCTCTTTCCTTATACTAACTTTGACAATATAATTGGAGAAGACACTCACTGTTGGTGACCCACCAGGATCCATTCTCTGCTTCTTCTTTCATAAGAAAGCCCATTTTATTTTAGGAACTTTTTATTTCATCTCCTATATAAAATACTCTAAACAGTAAGTACATCTGAATATATCAGTAATGAATTTGATGGTAAAGCAAAAGGTGTTCTCTATATATGCAATTTAGAGCTCCGTAATCAATTGTAATGTTCAAATATATAATTTTTCTTGAATTATTTAGGCCCTGAAATTCTACTGATACTTAAAACATTGCCTTCAATGTTCCACATTCATAGTCTTAACATCAATCTCTCTGAACAAAAGATAAAAACAAAAAAAGTGTTTTCCTGGGCAAAGAAATTAACTGTACTGCCTTAATGTAGAAGAATTTCTAAATCTTACTTTTCTATTAAAGAACAAGCTTTCGAAATATAGATGGGGGGCATCAAATATTCTATCCTTAGAATTGCTAGAATAAATATTTATCAGTCACCATGCTTTAATCACTAAAATTAATTATTGATCAAGAAAAAAAAGTCTATGATACATCAATTAACATTTTCTCTAGTTTTAGGTGAATTTTCAACCCTATTTGTTCACTCAGTGACTCTAATACTTCATTAATGAGGATTTTACTCACTCACTCTATACAAGTAGGTGACTTTATACCAATGGAAAAACATTAGACCATAGTGCCGATACCAATACATAAACCACCACCCCCAAATCAAACTTATTAAATTCTCCTATAAAGTGACAGTCTTTTTTTTTTTTTAACATATCCCCACCCCTTTCTGCTTGCTCTTGCTGTGTGTCCATTCTTCTGTGTTCTTCTATGTCTGCTTCTTGTCTCCCCCAATCTTTTGCGGTGATGCGCCGAGTTGGACCTCCATGCAGGCAGCTCGCCCCACTCGTGGGTGGCTCCAATCCATTTCACGGGCGGCTCCGCTCCGCATTTTGCAGGCAGCACAGCTCCATGTTTTTGCGGGCTGCTTGGCTCTGTGATTCGCAGGCGACAGCTCCATGTTTCACGGGTGACTTTGCCCTGCCCATGGCGGCTCCGCCCTGCCCATGGCGGCTTGCCTTTCTCAAGGCCGTCTGCCAGCTCAGAGAGGTCCCCGGGGCCTCCCATGTGGTACACCAGCACCCTTATCCACTGGGCTATACAGCCGGCCCCTGACAGTCTTTAAATTATAATTTTTACTGATTATTTAATTTTCTTATCATTAGAATATAAGCCCCTTTACATGCCACTTCACCACAATCTCAGTATAAATGTTTCATTTTTCATACAAAAAACTAATTACATGGTTCAATAAGTTGCCTGTGGTAACACATCATTTTATGTGTTTATTGCTTACTGTTTATTGTTACTGCTTATTGTTTAAAGTCTTACTAAGTATTTTATTTTCTGTCTTAAGGATATAATCATCTATTAAATCTAAAATTTCAGTAAGCATGCAATAGAATCATTTAGATTATCATCATACAATAGAAGTTATTACTATTTTCTAGATTTGGCTAATTAATTCTTTCAAAACAAAACAGAAAAATAGAACAGTAGTATAATTAATAAAGAATCAGAAAATTTACACCAAGACTTGAATATTATAGATCCCAGTGAAATTAAGGTACTTGCTTTATAAACTATTTAGAGTTAGCTATCATTTACCAGTGGATATGTGTACTCCCTAAAAGTACTTGTTTCTTATGAAATATAAATGTATTTTTCTATTGCTATCCACAAAATAACAAATATGAAAGTTAAAGTAAAAATTATTTTCAGGCGCTTTGGTTAGCAATCTCAAGAATTATTAATGAGGGAACCAGCTGTGGCTCAATTGGTGGGGCTCTGGTTTACCACATGGGAGGCCGCGGGTTCAGTTCCCAGGGTCTCCTGGAGAGGGCAAGCCACCGCGAGCAGGCAAGCCGCCACGCGGTGAGCTGACTCAGCAGGATGCCGCAGTGGGGGGGGATAAGCAGACACAGAAAAGCATGAGGCAGGTGAACACAGCAAGTGCAAGCAGCAAGGGGGGTGATGTATGAATAAATAAAAATAAATCTTAAAAAAATTATTAATGCCATTTAATAAAACCCCCATTGTTATAAAAAGCATTATTGGGAAAATTTTAGTATGGATATTAGGTAATTGTATCAATGTTAAGTTTCTTCAGTATATTGATAGTATTAAGGTTCTATAGGAGAATGACCTACATTCTCATAGGGAGTTCATGCTGAAATACTTAGGGGTGAAGGTTCATGAAGTCTGAAAATTACTTTCAAATGGTTTAGCCAGAAAAAAAAGGTGTACGCACAAGTGTGTGCAAACATTTTTCAAAGTAACTAGCTGGGAGTGAGGAGAGTTAGGTAATTCCTTGGTGATATCTAAACAAAGGTTAAATCAATCCTATTATTTGATGAACAGATAGAATACCAGCAAACTGCCTGCCCATTCTCTTCTTTTCTCTCAGCCTTCCTCTATCCTTACAAAATGCCCACTTCTTCCAGAGGCTTGTAATTAGTTCCATGGTATGAAGAGTAGTATCAGACTGTCTTAAATTTTGTTACACTTGTCATTGTAGGAAAATCAGATCCATTTTTCCTACTCTCTAATGCCACTGTTTTTGCAATGGTCCATACCTCCTGGCATAGATGGTAGCACTCCTTAAAAATGAAAAAACGCAATGCTTATGACTGAATACAATTTCAGAAGGTAACAACTGTTAATCTGCCCCTACACTGACAATAAAGCCAGTTCCTAAGACTTCTTTTTTTTTTAAAGATTTATTTACTTTTATCCATTTTTTTTGTTACATATCCCCCCCTTCTGCTTGCTCTTGCTGTGTGTCCATTCTTCTGTGTTCTTCTATGTCTGCTTCTTGTCTCCCCCCGTTTTTGCAGCGACGTGCCGAGTCGGCCCTCCACGCAGGTGGCTCGCACCACTCATAGGTGGTTCCGTTCCGTTTCACGGGCAGCTCCGCTCCGTGTTTTGTGGGCAGCACAGCTCCGTGTTTTGCGGGCTGCTCGGCTCCGTGATTCGCCGGCAGCAGCTCCGTGTTTCACGGGTGACTTGCCATGCCCGTGGCGGCTCTGCCCTGCCCGTGGTAGCTTTTTGCCTTGTCCACGGCAGCTTTGCCCCGCCCACGGTGGCTTGCCTTTCTCAAGGCCATCTGCCCGCTTGGAGAGGTCCCTGGGAACCGAACCCGGGGCCTCCCATGTGGTGTACCAGCGCCCTTATCCACTGGGCTATACAGCCAGCCCCCTAAGGCTTCTGATACTGACAGTGGGACAATTGTTTTTTAGAGGTAGACAAATGTAATCCCCTTACAATATACATTTGTCTATCTGAAATAATCAAAAGGAAAAAGTCAGCAGATAAATTACAATTTAAAATTATAGATAGTGCATATTTAATGCTAAGTTTCTATACAGAACATATGTAAAATAAGTGGGATATTTCTATCCCCTTGGGAATTAAAAGCAGAAATAACAATGCATCAACTTCAGAAGACAACCTTCTGAGAGTGCAAACCTATGCTCTCTATGCTGGAACCACATGAGATGGGTTTCATTCTTCCATCCAAAAAAACAGTATTAAGCTCATACTTGATTGTATCTGTTGCTTCTCTTTCTGGACTGGGGGTTCTTGATGCTTTGCGACAAGCCATATCCAGTCCCTAGAAGTCTGTGCTTGCTCTTTGTACCACTTTGGGGTTTCAAGGTTGCATGTCTTTCCTATAACATACTAATAGGTAGTAAAATGGCCAAATAAAAGTATGGAAGATTGTGCTCATAAAATGATTTTGTTTGGTAGATTAGGAAAAGTCAAATTAGTATACTATACTAATCTCTAAAATTCAGATTGAAAATGTGGAAATAAATTTAGTCAAACCAAAAGACCACTGCTAAAATAAAATAAAATGGGCAGAGACTGTTAATGTAAAATTCAGTACATAACCATTGATATTCTTTTAATTTAAGTGAATCTGTGTCCTAAACTAAACGGATTGCCTAAATTCATATACCAATTTAGAATAAAACAATTTTTACAGTATCATGAACTTCCTGCTCATATCTATCTTTATATTACTACTAGGTTAATCTTCCTAATTATATCTCTTTCCTAATCAGAAATGACAACCATTCCTCAAAATTTATCTGTCAGTCCAAATTCCTCAATCTCTTCAGTATACTCCACAATGTGGCCCACTTTCCCAGCATCTCAGTCTCCCCTGATTATATCACTCATAACACCTATCCAAAGAGCAGGCAAACCTTTCTTCCTATAATTTCGTCACTGCCTCCAGGCCTTTGTACATGCTACTTCCTCAGATGAAGACAGGCTCAACCCCAACCTAGATAACGCCTACTTACCCTGTAAGACCTACCTCAAGTCTTACTTCCACTGGCTTCCCGCATAATCTCCCTTCCCTTTGTTCTCCAAGGCTGAATCTGATGCTTCTCCAAAATCCCATAATTTAAATCACTCACAGCATTTACTCCATTGTATCATAATTATAGATTCATTTAGCTACCTCCCCAATGAGACTATGAGCTCATTTTACATATCCAATTTCTGAGCACAGTTCCTGTCAAATGTCAGAGGTTGAATAAATGGACCAGAAACCAGGAAAGTTACCTATCCTTGGCACTAGAATCTGGGCACAGTGCTCCTGTCATAAGCTTATAGAACATTGATGCATTAGTCCTGGAATTGAATGTTTGCCCATTGGGAAAGCAGTCAGTCCATTACATGTTTCTATATTGTTAATGGTCTCTGCCTGGTAGATATTTGTGTACTTGCCTTATATCCTTTTTAGACAATAAATTTATCAAGGGTAGAGATAACATCAGACCCTTATAATTGGACTCATAGACACAAGCCTCATATGGACACAGAATGGATGCCCACATCCCATCAATGGACATACACACAAATTCAGTGCTCATCCAGTGCCTGCTTTGATAGAACTATGAGGAGAAGACAATAAAGACATAAAACTAACAAAGGGATCCAAAAGAGTCAAATCTTAAAGTACTAATCTCTTTATAATGCAATTTAGGGGCTGCTATGAAATTTCACTTATAGTGTGAATCCAGACAAATTTCATGTAAGCAGGAGTAACTTTGCTCTTAATTTCATTATTCCTTGTTATTCCATCCAAACATTAAAACTCAAATTCAAAAATATGGCTATATCAACCAAAAAGTATATGTGAAATATTAATATTTGACAGACATTAGCAAGCATTAAATGTTATACACAACAGAACCACAACAGAAACATGTCAACTTTAAAATATGAGTTAATTGTTGTCCTCATAGTAGTAGCAGCAACAGTAACAATTATAGATTAGCTGCTCTATGTACTGTTTAAGTGCTGTATTAACTATTTTTATCCTCATAACCCAATGTACAGTGAAGAAACTGAGGCATAAGTAAATAAATAACTTGACCAAGGATAATATATAGCTAGTAAGTGACTGAGCAAGGATTCAAACCCAAGCATTCCCAAGCCCATCATGCTGTGAACCACTATGCCATAGAATATATACAGCAATTCCCCTGACAAGAACCCAAAAGTGTTTATCCATGACAAGGATAGACTATAAATGTATTTTCATCTTCTCTCAGACTATCTCATGGCAACTTCAAGCATTTAAACAAAAAGCATAACATTATGAAACTAACATGTATGTGTGTCCTGTGAAATTACTCTCTTTTTATAAAGATACTTTATACACTTAAATACAAGATGGTTGCTTTGGTATTACATTTTACTATGGGGTTTCTTAGTAGTATGCTATTTTGCATACAATGAAAAAGCCAAAGGGAAATGACAAATAACATAAATAAAAAGTATTTCAAGGAACAGTAAAAGGTCCCTATAGAGAAATGTTACAAAAATAGTATAGTCACGCTACCTGTTGAAGCCTACTAACAATTTATTTTACGCAAAAATTAAGATTCTTTACATATATTAGAGAATGGAATAGAGAAACTGATTTTTAAAATCCCTTTTGTGTGCAATTTTTCATGGTTGCACTACTCATATTCTCCCTCACTTGAAACAAAGCTAAACTGTATTAATGTCACGTTTCTCTAAGTTTCAAATATTTGCTAATATTAGTTGAACGATATAAAATTACCCTTTCAACCACTTTTACTACAAAAATGGCAATTTCATATGATATAATATCTTTCTTAAAATTCAAAACATTAAAAAGAGAAGATGCACTCTCAATGAAGTTATGACTTTTTCATCACTATCATGCTTTCCCGGTGGCACACAAAGGAATAAGCAGTTTATACTATTTTCAGCCGCAAAATGAAAGAAAATAAAAAGTAATCATTTTCATGGAAAAACATCCATGATATAGTAAGTGAAAAATAGTGAGATACAAAACCACAGGATACTGATTTCATTTACACATAAACAACTAATATTAAAATTGTTTCAGACTATAGCACTTTCTTTGCTCTCTTCGTTTGATAGTTCTGTTTTCCTAATTTTCTAATGAAGATGTAGTACGTCTGTAATTTTAAAAACAATTTAAAAAGAAGTCAATCTTTGCTGAATTCTTTACCAAAAAAATACTTAGAACATTAATGATTCTACATGTGCAATCTAAAGCAACTATATAATATTTAAATAGCCAACATCTTTTTGTTAACTTGGTAACAAAGTCCATGAGAAATAACACAATTACTTAAGTTATTTCTAAAGACACTCATCGTTTTCTTTGCCAGTATGGATAAATAACTTTATACATTAACTTATAAGCCTAATTAACACTTGGGTACTGTTTCCTCATCACTCTAAAATGATGATTTGTGCTGCTGACAAATAAAGACCAGACCAAAATGTTAAAAAAATAAGAGATCAATATGGAGAGTAAAGATGGAAGAAGAGTCATAAATAATAATGAAAAATAAGGGAGAAACTAAAACAAAACAAGCCATATTCCTCTACTACGTGTGGAAAATTTTTTTAAAGAACAAAAGTATGTGTTTTGATAATTAAATGAAAATACAAATATTAGAAATACCTTCTAGGAGATAGGTATTAAGAAAAATTCTGATAAATGGAATCCAGATGTTCTAAAAATCTAATTTACATGAGTTCATTTGGTACCTACATAAAGTAGGCTTTGAGATGTGCCTAAATTCTGAGACTTTTTGCTGATTAACCAACTAAGTAAACAATCTTACCCAGAATGGGTATCAAATATCCTAAGAAATACTGGGTGAAAGGTTCAAGTTCAAAAGACAAACAAACCAAAAGGTGAACAGCTCAATTAGTCCACTGTAGTTTACTGCCCTCTGGCTGTTGTGGCAGGAGGTATCACAGATAAAAAATGGCTGCAAAGAAAAGCTAGGAAGGTGTCAAGCAGAAGTTAAGGGAAAATCCTTTAGGCAAAGCTAGAGCTTTAGAACAGATCCTCAAATATACATTAAAGTTAGTTTTACTCCTTCCTAAAAAAATATTAAAACAATTAAATAAAATTTTTCATACACTTTCTGAAAGTTTTTATCCACAAATTAGCAAACTACAGAATAATTTGGAGATGATAAAAGTTGGCTCTGGGAGACAAAGTCAAAAATAATAATGTTCTAACTAAAGATCAGAATTAATCTTGATTTAGCAAAACTCCTTAGCATACTAGAAAGAAACACTAAGGTAAAAATCCAAAGTATGTTGATAAAATTTTCACTGGTTACCAATCTATACTAAATACAAAACTCACCTTAGAATAATGAAATGCTCACAGTAATGCAAAGTTTCCAATTTCTAGTCTGAAATTAAAAATTACGCAGGGGAGTGGATATAGTTGAAGCAGTTGAATGCCTGGGAAATGTACGAGGTCCCCGGGGTCAATCCTTGGTACCTCCTAAAAAAAAACACTGGGGCCAATATTTCCTGGAATCACCAAATTACATAAAAAGCAGGAGCAGAGCAAAGTAAAACTTGCTAAGCCAAAAATCAGTTCATATTCTTGATATTAATCTTTCTTCAAAATACTACCCAATGCCATCCAGTAATTTACTAGTGTAAAGTTCTATATCACTTAATAATTTTTCACCAAAAAGTTGAGCTGGCAATGAACTACAGCAGCCACAGTCTAAGAAAAAAAACAATTGTTTTAATGTTACTGTGTTGCTAATTATTCCAAACTCACTGGTGATCTTAGCCCTATTTCTACCCCTATACACCCAAAGGACATAATAAGCTTTCCTTTGATAAACAGTGGATTACAAGGTACTGAAACCCAAAACTGACTCAGAAAGAACAAGGGAAACTGAAAACAGTGAAGGAGGGTAGACAAGGAGGTGAGAGTGTGGATATCTTTTGAGAGGCACACCCATTTATAAACACTTGGGATTCTTCTTTTTAAACAACAGTCTTAATAACCTTCATAGAATTTGCCACTGTTAAAAAAATATGATGCAAATAACTTTTAAGGAAAAAAAAAAAAAAAAAAACTTACCCTGCAGTTCATGATGTATTACACCTACTAGGTTGGGTTCATCTCCCCACCAGAATATCCATAACTCTTTGCAATCTGGTTTGACATCACGACGCCATACACACAGCAAATTGGCTTGCAGGCAGCGGATGAAACTTAACAGGATTGGATCATCTTGGGCTGGGGCTGAAATTATGGGTCCACAGTCCCCATGCCCTCCAAAATTGTACCTACGCCATTTGATTCCCGTGAGTTCAGCCTGGAAAAAAAAAAAAAACAAGAAAATCAAAATAGCTTTGATTTTTCTTTATAATTATATAACTCTAAAAGCGAGCTTCCATACTAAACGTAAAAAAAAAAAAATCAAACTTGTTAAAATAAATATTTACACTAAAATTCATAGCCTAAGATTTCTCCCAGTGAAGAACATATGGATCTTGATATTTAAGGGGGAACAAGTTAGTTTCATTTTATTAAGATTGCTACAAAACACTTTATATTAAATACCAAAATGAAATAAGCAAATAATCATTAGTTCCTTTTGAACAAATTTTATTTACCTAAACATTTACTATAAATTCCCTATATGTAAAACCATTTACTATATTATGATCCCTTATTTGAATCATAATGTATTCAGAAATCAAGTAAGAGCTTAAAAAAACTAATTTGTAGAATTAAAGTAAAATAATTCCTTTTAAAGAATTTCCTCAATTTCTTCCCATCCAGAAGCCTCCTTTTAAATTATTTTTAATCAGTGAAGCACTTAACATGTAGTAACTGACTGCTTCATCATGAGTGCCAAAAGTCTAACTCTACAGAAGCTACTAAATAAAACTGATGCAAAGTTATCAGCAACTTATTCACATTATTTAACATGAGGCACAAAATGCTTTCCTTCTACAACAGTTCCCTAATATACTCTGGACTTTTGTTTTGTGAACACATTTTAAGACATGGGGACTTTAAAGGGACACAGAACAGAACCTATATCTTTATTCCATTATGTACACATGTATTTTAGGATTTCTTAAATCTTAGGTTTAAGGAATCAATCATCAAAGTTGAATTCCTTAGAGTTAAGGAGTTTTAAACTATTACTATGTATTCAAAACTAAGAATATAATTCTGAACCAAAAAGGCCATGTTTCCTTATTTATCCTTATTTATTCGTCTCTCTCACAAACTCAATCATTGTTGTCAACAAATTGTTTTTTCAAAGAACAAGTACCACTGGCTAGAAAAATAGCCATCTCTCTTATCAAAATAAACGGAACAAATTTAAAAGTGCTAAAACAATCACTATGAAGAACACATTTAAGAAAACAATATTACACCAAAATAAAAAAGTTTCTTCACTCCGAAAAAAAAAAGATTCACTTCAAATAATAATAACCAAACTAAAATGGTCTGAAATCCAGTAACTTATTCTTTACACTATGAGAAATGCAAATCTAATCTTTAATGAATATCTTAGAAAAAGCTGGCATTGGCTCTCTCTTTATCCTACCCGGTTTTCTCTGATTATAAAAGTATTACATAGTCAATATAAAAAATAAAAATATATAAAAATTAAATATAATCATACCAGAAAACGCTATGTTCTTCCTGTTTTTCTGTGCACATAGATTTGTAAAGTTACCACCGCAGTGTACAGTTGTATATCATGCTTTTTTACTTTTTATAAATATTTTTATATATTACCAAGTATTCTTCAAAAATATTTTTAATAGTTGCATGAAATCTATTTAGTGTTTAGAGAAAACATAATTTAACCATTCCATAACAACTGGAAAATCTTTCACTTTTTTTATTGTGAACATCCTTGAACATTCTTATTCTATTTCCTAAGGAAAGATTCCTTGCTATAGAATCATCAAAGTCTCATGACAGTTACTACCACACTGCTTTACAATGAATAGTCCCACCAATACAAACAACCGTCTCCCAAATTGCTTATCTTTTAAACTATTGCCAATATAATAGAATTGTATGTCCTTGTACTAATTTTTAGTTCACTGCTTAGAGGAAATTCTTACAGATATGCGATAAAAGGTATAATGAGGGCCAGTCTTGTGGCACATTTCGGTAGACAAAGTATTTGGCTTTCATCCAAGAGATTGGTTTCCTAATCCTAGCACTTCCACTAACTTCCTATCAGTTCTTCCATGCTCTCAGTAGTAAAGGGAAGCCACTGCCACCTGCTCTATGTTCTTTATGGATGTGTTCTAGCAAGTGACATAACAGCAAGGCTACAAACTTAGTCACCTCATAACTAATTCATTCCAAAAGAAGTGGAAAATGTCCAATTATTTTAAAACAAATTCGTTCCTTTACTTTAAAGCTAAAATTAAATATTATACCAGCCTTTACTGGAAAACCTAACAATGAAACAGCATTCAAGCCTAACACAGATAAATAAGTATAAAATGGATGTTCAAAGACTTAGCTTTAAGTTTTAAATTGAAGTTTGATAAGAAGACAACTTAGTAATACTGAAATAATCTATTCAAGTAAGAAAATTCTTATCATGGTTACATACTCAATTAGATTAAAATGTCCTCATATATCATGATCATGTTTATAGTTAAAAATCAATTCCATTCCAAGTCCTACTGATGCAATTTCTGACAAACGTATTAATATTTCCAGGCCTCAAACTTCTTTATGTAATGATTTCAAAATTATGAAGTCTTTAAAATATTTCTAGATGCAAGTTATCTGGAAAACACAATTTCATAAAAAAGATGAACAAGACTTAATTATGCTTAAGTTTAAAATAAAGTATAAAAATATAGAACCAAAAAAATTAAAATATACAAGGAACAAAACCAGTATCGCACATATGTATAATAATCACCACCATCACAATTTTATTTAGCACCTACTCAATACCAGGGACCATCCTAGGTTCTTCACATATAATTTCTAATCTTCACAGCCACACAACTAAAGACAGTAGGATTCAGAAAGACTAAATAAATAATTCTTCCAAAGCCAAACAGCTAGCAAATGGCAGATCCCAAATACAACTGAATTTAAAGTATAAGTTCTTTCCACTCTGCAATCCTGCTTCATAGGGCTAAGGTTAAAAATTAGCCCTAGAGGATTACAAAATAGTAAAAAGAAAACTGTCATCAACTCAATTTAGTAATGACTAGAACTCATGGCCATACTTTTTAATTTAAGAACATTCATGAATCTTTCTTTAGTTTTCCTGAAATATTCAGAAAACTAGTATAAGGGTGCCCACACACCATCCCATGACTAGATGACACTTTTTATTTCACTAGATAAATGCCTTACATGTTATCACTATAAGACTATATCAACACAAGGTAATTCTCAGAGGATAAGTAAAACAAACCAAGAAAATAACTACTCTAAAATGTCCTCAGTGATGGCTGGCATCTGTTGTACAGGTAGTCAAGGTTCTCAGGAAACTGAACCTCACTGGTAGACTAAAATAGAAGGCTATTACAATCAGTTCCGAATGGTTTGGATTTAAAAGATTACAATGGAACCAGGATAAATGCAATTCCTAGCAACATGAATGTGATTTAAATAAAATTTATGGGGGCCGGCTGTAGCCCAGTAGATAAGGCGCCGGTACACCACATGGGAGGCCCCAGGTTCGGTTTCTGGGGACCTCTCCAAGCAGGCAGACCGCCTGAGAAGGCAAGCCGCCGTGGGCAGGGAAGAGCCGCCGTGGGCAGGGCAAAAAGCCTCCACGGGCAGGACAAAGCCGCCACAGGCAGGGCGAGCCGCCGGTGAATGGAGCAAAGCCGCCCAGGAACAGAAGCAGAGCCGCCCACAAGCAGGGCAAGCTGCCTGCGCAGTGAGCTGACTCGGCGCATCACCGCAGCGGGGGGAGACAAAGCAGACACAGAAGAACACAAAAAATGAACATACAGCAAGAGCAAGCAGAAAGGGGAGGGATATGTAACAAAAAAAATTATATTGATTCTTAGTATATTATTCTTTATGTACAATATGTAGGAAATAAGCTGATAAATTCTCTCAGTGGAGGTAATTTATTGTACTGACCCATCATAACCAGATCCCTCATGACCAAGAGCATATATCTGCGATACGACTCCATGAAAACAATAGGCTATAGTTAACAGTACAAGCATAAAAATGTTCTTTCATGAATTATAACAAATGTACCACACTAATACAAAGTGTTAGTAAAAGGATGGCATATAGGGAGAGATACACCTAATGTAAACTATGGAATATATTTAATAGTAAAGTATTAATATCCTTCCATTAATTGTTAACAAAGGTTCCACACTAATGCAAAGTGTCAACAATAGAGGGGTATATGAGAATGCTGTATTGTTTTAAATGGTTTTCTAGAAACCTACAACTTCTCTAATTAAAAAAAAAATTTTAAACAAGTATTTAGTGGTCATGGAACAGAGTAAAACCAACAAGCCTTGATAAGAATGGACTCATCATAGAAAGAACACTGGTTGTAGGTCAGGAGATCAAGGTACTAGTCCTAGTTCTTCAACTATCTACCTATGTTAGGAAAACTCCACCTCTGGGTGTCTCAGCTTTGCAGCCTGTAAAGTGATGTGGATGACCTAAATACTATAAATAAGTTCAAGTCTCCTGGCCTAGACGAATTACATCCCACCCACAAAGGCAACTTGTAAATGAGACTGAACCCTTATTAGATGTCTTAGAATGATCAGCAAGAATAGAAGAGCTACCAGAAGACATTCCAATTTTTAAGAAACAGTTCAAAGAATGGTTTCTCAAACTACAGAACAATTAGTTTCACATCAATCCTGGGCAAAATTATTGAATGGTGTACAGAAAAGGTAGTTATGATAATCTAGAGTCAACATGAATGCACTAGGAAATTCCAAGTCTGCCTAAATGCACTTCCTCCTGGAAACAGTAAACATATTATTACCTCTCAACTCCAGTCATAAGAAGTAAAAAAAAGTTGCATATAATAGAAAATTCTCTTAAAACAAGTAAAGACGGCAGAGTAAACATATACATCTGTCTTTGTTCTGTCATAAATCCCCTAAAACGTAGGTATAGTAAGGCTTGCTTCTTTTGTTTTGCTTTGTTTTGTTTTTCCTTAAACCATCAAATTACAATGGTGAATTGAATAGCAACTTGGAGAGAAAAGACTACACTGGGAAAAGAAAACTTTAAAAACATCTGTTATGTATAGTCTCAAAGAGATAAAATAGTGCAACCATTAAAGAAGAATAGGACACTATTTTAAAAGAAAAGAGGAGAAGAGAGGAGATAAACAGCATCAAATTTTTTAAAGCTAAGAAGCATATATATGCTTAAGAGGTAAAGGGATTTACAATGCCTAAGAAAACTGAATCCTAGTCTAGGCATGAAGAAAGCTGAGAAACAACCCAATTTACATAAGAATCCCTTCAGCCTCAAGAATTATACATACAGTTTAGAACAGGGGTTCTTAACCGTTTTTGTTCCAAAGACCCCTTTGCCAGTCAGGTGAAAACCACGGACCCCTTCTCAGAATGTAGCAGCAGATAGTTTTATGACACTCAACTAGCGTCAGGTCTAACTACCGTAATTTCAAAATATGGATGAACAGTAAGCAATTTTTCGAGAACTGCAACTGTAATATGATATGAAATTAATACTACTGTAATTTATTACATAAATTCATAAGTGAAGGAAATGTTAGATTTCAGTGAGAGGTCAGAGAAAATAAAGTTGGTTTGTTTTTGTTTTTTTTTTTCAATTCAAGCTCACGGACCCCCTGAAATCTTTCCACGGATCCCTTGGGGGTTCATGGACCCCTGGTTAAGAAACCTTGGTTTAGAAGTAGGGTTGAAAAGCACAGAAGAGATAAAATAAGGAAAGTTGATAGAAACTGTTTAAGAGGCACTCAGATCCCCAGATACCTCACCATTCCACACAGCTGAGCTACTACCCCTTCTTCACCCCAGCAAATAATTGGAAGTGTATTCTCTGAAGACAGAATGCCAGGAGGATGGGGCCAGCTGTAGCCCAGTGGATAGGGTGCCGGTTCACCACATGGGAGGCCCCAGGTTCGGTTCTGGGGACCTCTCCATAGCAGGCAGACCGCCTTGAGAGGGCAAAGCCGCCATGGGCAGGGCAAAAAAGCCGCCACGGGCAGGGCAAGCCGCCCGCACGAATGGAGCAGAGCCACTGCCCAGGAACGGAGCAGAGCTGCCCACGAGAGGGGCAGGCCGCCTGCACGGTGGGCTAACTCGGCACATTGCCGCAACGAGGGGAGACAAAG
>PVKH010005102.1:0-22514 GCA_004027955.1 Chaetophractus vellerosus
GTTTATATGGCTAAGAGACTTCAAAATGAGTCGGGAGGTCATCCCAGAGGTAACACTTATGCACCTCTCAGTAGGATCTCATAGAATTCCAAAGTGGATATCACCCCAAATAGTGGGGCTCCTGAGGGCTCTAGAGACACCCAGGTCCTATGTCAGAGCAGATAGCTCCGGAGTTTGGTGCCTTGCCAGTGGGCCATACTTTGGAGTTTGTGCTCCTGAGTAACAGAGTTGGACTCAACTATGTCTTCCCTGCACATGGCTCATGTGTCCCTTCTATTCAAACCTATACTTGGTGCTGGAGTTTGTAGGTGTACATCCAGAGACTTGAGTCTTTCAGCTGCCCATGTGCCCGGAACCTCAGTGGAGCAGCAACTCCTACTCTACAGCTCATTGGACTCACCCAGGACAACTGGCAGGGAGATGATGATGGACAATGGCCATCCCAGGGAATGGAGAGAGTTTGCAGCTGCAGGCAGGAAATCCCGTCCATCTTCCCCATGGGATATAAGCCCCCACTCAATTGGAAGTGGAGTGGACATCACCATCCCAGACTCCTCAGGATGGGGGGAAGAGCTATGGACTAGAGTGGACTTACTTGTATTCTACTATAGACATATTGTGACTCAAGCAATGGAAGAAACTACAACATTGATGTGGAGCCAGTGGCCACTGGAGACTCTGGGGGCAGGGAGAGGGAAAAGCAGTTGTAATACAGGGTCTTTTTTGGGACTTGGGAATTGTCCTGAGTGACATTGGAACAACAGATATAGGCCATTTTATACCATCATATAACATGCAGAACTCAGTGGGAGAGAGTGTGGTCTACAATATGCACTATGGTCCATGCTTAATGGCAAAGCCCCAGGATGTGTTTATCAATTACAATTAATGTGCCACACTAATGAAGGATGTTTATGTGGGAGGTTGTGGGAGGTGTGGGAGGTGGGGCATATGGGAATCCCTATATTTTTGTGTAACATTTATGTAATCTAAATATCTTTTTAAAAAAATTTTTTTAATTAAATTTTAAAAAATGTAAATGAATTCAACACTCCAGTCAAAAGGCAGAGATTGGCAGAATGGATAAAAAGGCATGGCTAACTATATGCTGTCTGCGAGACTCACCTAAAATTCAAGGATACAAGTAGGCTGAAAATGAAAAGATGAGGAAAATATATCATGCAAAAGAGAGTTATACTCATAACAGATAAAATGGACTTCAAGACAAAAACAGTTATAAGGGACAAAGGCCATTATTATATACTGATAAAGGGGTCAATTCAACAAGAAGATGTTATAAATATATATGCACCTAACAGCAGAGCACCAAAATATATAAAGCAAATACTGACAGATTTGAAGGGAGAAATTGATCATTCTACAGTCATAATAGGAGACTTAATACAACACTTTCAATAAAGGATAGAACACCTAGTCAGAAGATCAATAAGGAAATACAAGACTTTAATGATACTCTAAACCAACTAGACCTTACAGACATGTATAGAATACTTCCCTCAACAACAACAGAATGCACATTCTTCTTGAGTGCACATGGATCATTCTCCAGGATAGACCATATAGCTTAGGGCAAAAAACAAGTCAAATTCAAAAATATTTTTAAAAGATACAATATATCTTCTCTGACCACAACAGAATCAAGCTAGAAATCAATAATAGAGGGAGAAATGGGAAAATCCACAAGTAAGTAGGAATTAAATCAGATACTTTTAAACAACCAGTGTGTTAAAGAGGAAATCACAAGGGAAATTAGGGAATATCTTGAGGTGAATTAAAATGAACACACAACATACCAAGTTTTATGGGATGCAGCAAAGGCAGTGCTGAGAGGGAAGTTTATAGCTCTAAATGCTTACTTTATAAAAGAAGAAAGACTTCAAATCAGAGGCTGAACCCCAAATCTAGAGGTACTAGAAAAAGAAGAGCACACTAAACCCAAAGAGAGCAGAAGAAAGGAAATAAAGATAAGAGTAGAGATAAATGAAATAGAGAACCAAAGACAATGGAGAGAATCAACAAAACCAAGGGTTGTTTCTTTGAAAAGATCAATAAAATTGATAAACATTTATGTAGTTTGACAAAGAAAAAAAGAGTATACAAATAATGAAAGTCAGAAATGAAAAGGGAGTATTACTACTGAACCTGCTGAAATAAAAAGGACTATAAGTGGATACTATGAACTGTACACCAATAAATTAGATAACCTAGATGAAATGGACAAATTCTTAGAAACACTCAAACTACCTTCAGTGACTCAAGAAGAAATAAAAGATTTCAACCAACCAATTAACTAGTGAAAAAAATGAATTATTCATCAAAAACCCCTCAACAAAGAAAAGCCCAGGACCAAATGGCTTCACAAGGGAATTTTCCCAAAAGTTCCAAGATTTAAATCCAATTCTGCACAAACTCTTCCAAAAATTGAAGAGGAGAGAACACCACCTAATTCAATCTATGTCATCATCTCCCTCATGCCAAAGCCAGATAAATAAACCATAAGAAAAGAAAATTACAAACCAGTATCTCTTATGAATATAGATGCAAAAATCCTCAAGAAAATACCAGCAAACCAAATCCAACAGCAAATTAAAAGAATTATACACCATGATCAAGTGGGACTGATCCCTGGTATGCTAGGGTTATTCAACCTAAAATTAATTATGTAATACACCATGTTAGCAAAATGAAGGAAATAAACCAAATGATCATCTCATCTGATGCAGAAAAGGTATTTGGCAAAATCAAGCACCGATTCTTGTTAAAAAAAAAACACTAAGAACACTAGGAATAGAAGGAAACTTTCTCAACATGATAAAGTACGTATATGAAAAACCCACAGGAAACATTCCATTTAATGGTAAAATGCTGAAAGTTTTTCTAAGATCAGAAAAACACAAGGATGTCCATGAAAAGTCAATCTTAAAAGATACATGGAAGCATAAGGGACCTTGAATAACTAAAGCCATCTTGAAAAAGAAGAGTGAATTTGGAGGACACACATTTCTTAATCTTTAGATTTCCTACAAAGCCACAGTTACCAAAATATTATGGCATTGGTACAGGGACACACATACAGACCAATGAATCAAATTGAGAGCTCAGAAATCAACCTGCACATTTATGGCCAGCTGATTCTTGACAAGGGGGCAGAGACCTTTCGATTGGGAAATAATAGTCTCTTCAACAAATGATGCTAGGAAAACTGGATTTCTATTTGCAAATACTCACATCATATACAGAAATCAACTCAAAATGGACCAAAGACATTAATATAAGAGTCAGAAGTATCAAACTCCTAGAAGCATCTTCAGGACCTGGTGTTAGGCAATGGTTTTTTTAGACGTTACACCCCAAACAACAAAAGGATAAACAAATAAATGGAACCTTATCAAAATTGAAAACTTTTGCCAATCAAACTTTATCATGAAAGAAAAACAACAGACAACCTACAAAATGGGAGAAAGATATTTGGAAACCACATGTGCTTTAAAGTTTTAATATCCAGATTATATATAGAAATCCTTCTACTTAACAAAAAAAAGAGAAACAGCCTAATTTTTAAAATAGGGCAAAGTCTTGTATAGATATCTCTCTAAGGAAAATATACAAATAGAAAGCACAAAAGAAGATGCTCAACATCATTAGCCTCCAGGAAAATGAAAATCAAAACCACAAAGATACTATTTCACATCCTTGAGAATGGTTACTATTAAAAACCGAAAATGACAATTGTTGGAGAGAATGTGGAGGAAGAGGAACACTCATTCCTTGCTCATGGGAATGTAAAATGGTGCACTGACTGTGGAAGACATTTTGGTGATTCCTCAGAAAGTTAGGTATAGAATTACCATATGACCCAACAATCCAACTACTAGGTATATACCGAAAAGAATTGAAACCAGGGACTCAAACAAATATTTGCATACCAATGTTCATAGCAGCATTATTCACAATTGCCAAAATATGGAAGCAATATACAGGTTCCTGTTTGGAATGATGGAAATGTTTTAGTAATGGATGGTGGTGAAGGTAGCACAACATTGTGAATGAATGAAATTAGCAGCAATGAAATATATATCTAAATCTGACTGAAAGGGGAAATGTTAGGTTGTATATATGGTAATAGATTAGCTTTTTTAAATCTGTGGAACTGCACTACTCAAACAGTAAACCCTAAGTTACACCATGGACTATAGCTAATAATGCAATTATAAAAACATGCTTTCAACAATTGTAATAAATGTTCCACAGCAATGCAAGGTATTAAAAAATAGGCTGGTGGGGACTTCTAGGATGACAGAGTACTAGAAAGGCACAAGACTCACTTCTTTCCCAGGAAAATAACTAGAGGACAGGCAGAAACTGTCTAGAAAACTGTTCTGGGGCTTAGGGCACCAAGGGAAGGCTAAAAACACCCCCAGAAGAGAGAGAAGTGAAGACAAGGAGACTAGGTAGGGAGGACCCATGAGTAAAGCTGCAGCCACTGCTGCTGGTTTTCATCCCCCCATCCTCAGAGGAGACAGCAGTGGGTCCCTTGGCTCCTGGGTGGGTGCTATGAACTGAGGAGTTCATGGGGATCCACTTATCCAGGAGAGGGGAGAGGTAGGGACTCAGACTATGGCCAATCCGGCTTTTGGCCAGTGAACTTGGTCTGTGGCATCCCATGGGTCTCACCCTTCCAGGCAGGGCAAGGCCACAGTGTTGCTCTTCCTAGAAGCCAACAGGGAACTAAAGAGAACCTACCTTCTCAAACAACCTCCATGCTGACCTTGACTGGTTACTGAGTGCAAATTTAACTTTACCCTGGGAAAAGGGAGGGTGTGCTGGCTGATGGGTAAGAAAAGTTTGTGATCAACAAGTTTGAATTGCAAGGCTTGGCTCTGAATAGCCCACCCTGGGGGAGAATTATCTGTGACATTGACTCTAAACCACCTGCCCAGGTGGGATTCCAGTAAACACATTCCCCCTAGGATTTGAGTGGAGAAGTCTGCTGAAGAGTGCCATATGTTGGCAGACCAGGAACATGTATACAAAGAAAGACAAATTAATAAAAGAGGCTGTTTGGTACTTTACTCATTCCCCAAGTCTCCTGGAAACTGTTCTGCATCCCATTACTGGGTCCATGGCTCTGGCTTGAGCAGTTAGGCAATCCTAAAGACCTAGAACGACTTGAAACAAGAATCAAAGAACAGTGGTAACACAACCAAGCAACACTAAATCCCTAGGCAAGAGAGAGAACTGACCATCAGAGTAAACTCACCATCATAATCAGACACCTAGACATCAGCAAAAAAATTACAATAATTAACAATAAAATGGAAGGTATGGCACAGGTAAAGGAACAAATCAAAGCTCCTGACAAGACATAGGATTTGAAACAACTAATCAGTGATGTTCGTACCAATCTCCTAAATCAAATCAAGGAGGTGAAAGACAACATGGCTAAAGAGATAAAAGACATTAAGAAGGCACTGGGTGAACACAAAGAAGAATTTGAAAGCTTGAATAGAAAAATAACAGAGCTTATGGGAATGAAAGACCCAAAAGGTGAGAGTAAAATACATTAGAGCAGGGGTTCTTAACCAGAGGTCCATGGAAAGATTTCAGGGAGTCCATGTGCTTGAATTGAAAATTCGAAAAAACATTATTATTCTTGTGGGGATGTGTTGGTACGGGTGCGACATATTTGTTAAATAATACACAGTATAGTGTGGACTTAGTATGATTTTTATTTTGATATAGGATGCTCTGAGTGTGGTAGATAACTGCCTGCCAAAAGGTTGGTAAGGACAATGAGCATGGTTTTATGACACTATGGGAAAACTCAAATTTCTAAATGTTTGCTGAAATTGACCATTGAATATATGTTGATCCGTATTAGGTTATCAGGTATTGAAATTATGAGAAAGCTATAAAACATAATTTTGAATAATCCTAAAATTTAATTTAAAGACATGCCAATGTTGAGTGTCATAAAACTATCTGCCATTACATTCTAAGAAGGGGTCCACAGTTTTCACCTGACTGGGACAGGGGTGTGTGGAACAAAAAAGGTTAAGAACCCCTGCATTAGAGGCATACAACAGCAGATTTGAAATCATAGAAGAAAGAGTCAGTGACATAGAAGACAGAAGAGCTGAAATTGTAAAGAGAGAAGAACACAGAGAGAAAATAATGGGAAAAATGGAGCAGGGCCCCAGGAAGTTGAATAGTAGCATAAAGCACAACAACATATATGTCATGGGTTCAGAAAGGAAAGCAGAAAGGAAAAGGGGCAGAAAGATTATTTAAGGAAATAAATTTTCCCAACTCTCATGAAAGACATGTACCCAAAAAGCACAGCAGACTCCAGAATAAATCCAAATAGACCTACTCCAAGACATACACTACTCAGAATGTTAAATGCTAAAGACAAAGATAAAATTCTGAAAGCAGCAAAGGAGAAGTGAAATATCACATACAAGGAACACCCAGTAAGACTTTAGTAAGACTTTTCATCAGAAACCATGGAGGTGAGAAGACAGTAGTATGATATAGTTAAGATACTGAAAGAGAAAAACTGCCAGCTAAGATTTCCTTATCCAGAAAAATTGTCTTTCAAATATGAAGGTGAGTTAAAAGTATTCCCAGATAAACAGAAACTAAGAGATTATGTAAACAAGAATCCTGCTCTGTAGGAAAGAATAAAGGGAATTCTGCAGCCCAAAAGGAAAAGACAGGAAAGAGTGAGGCTAGGATGAGAGGGTAAAAATGAACAATATCAGAAAGAGTAACCAAAAGGGTAAAAAGGCAGACAAAACACGATATGATATATGAAAGCCAAAGGATAAAATGGTTGAAGTAAGGAATGCCTTTACAGTAATAACACTGAATGTTAATGGATTAAACTACCCAATCAAAAGATATAGACTGACAGAATGGATAAAAAAAAACAAACCAACATGAGCCATCTATATACTGCCTGCAAGAGATTCACCTTAGATTGAAGAATACAAATAGGCTGAAAGTGAAAGGTTGGGAAAAGATATTTCACACAAAACGTAACCACAAAAGAGCAGGGGTAGCTATACCAATATCAGACCAAACAGACTTTAAATGCAAAAAAGTTATGAGACGCAGAAGGCCGTTATATACTAATAAAAGGGACAATCCAGCAGAAAGGTATACTAGTCATAAATATCTATGCACCTAACCATCATGTTCCTAAATACATGAGGCAAACTCTTGCAAAACTAAAAGGAGAAATAGACATCTCTACAATAATAGTTGGAGACTTCAACATGCCACACATGTCAATAGATAGAGCTAGACAGAAGATCAACAGGGAAACAGAACTTGAACAATATGATAAACAAACTAGACCTAACAAACATATACAGAACATTGCACCCCAAATCAGCAGGTTATACATTCATCTCATGGATCTTTCTCCAGAATAGACCATAGGTTGGGTCACAAAACAGGTCTCAATGAATATAAAAAGACTGAAATCACACAAAACACTTTGATCGTAATGGAACAAAGCTGAAAATCAATAATAGTTGGGGGGGGGTGCAAATGTGGCTCAAATGGTTGGGCATCCATCTGCCATATGGAGGGACCTGGGTTTGATCCCTGGGACCTCCCGTTAATATATGTGTGTGTATGTATAGAAGGCGCACGTGACACCAGGCCCTGTGTGTGGGCCTGCTGCCAGGCCCTGTGCGTGGGCGTGACAGTCCTGGCCAAGCCATGCAGCAAGATGATGACATAACAGGAAAGAGACACAGGGGAGAGCCAAGATAACATGTGCCTAAAAATCAGGAACTGAGGTGGCGCAGGTGGCAGAATGCCTCTCTACCACATCAGAGGTCCCCAGGATCAAATCCCGGTGAATACTGTAGGAGAAGGATGAGAAGAGAAGGCAGGAAACAGACACAGAGAATTGCCAAGCGAATGGACACAAAACAGCAAAATGGGGGGCGGGGGGGAGGTTAAAATAAATAAAGTAGATAAATAAATAAATCTTTTTAAAAAACAATAGGAAAGGGGGAAACTAAAAAATACATGGGGGCTAAACAGCACACCCCTAAACAATCAGTGGGTCAAAGAAGAAATTGCAAGAGAAAATAGTAAATATCTTGAAACAAATGAAAACAAAGACACAACTTATCAAAACTTATGGTATATAGTGAAGGCAGTACAGAGAGGGAAATTTACAGCCCTAAACTCCTATATTAAAAAAGAAGTAAGAACTAAAATCAAAGACCTAAATGAACACCTGGAGGAATTAGAAAAAGAACAGCAAACTAATCCCAAAGAAACCAGTAAGAAAGAAATAACAAAGATTAGAGCAGAGAGAAATGAAATTGAAAACAAAACAAACAAACAAACAACAGCAACAAAAAACAATAGAGAAAATCAACAAATCCAAAAGCTGGTTCTTTGAGCAGATCAATAAAATTGATAAACCCTTAGCTAGACTAGCACAGAAAAAAAAAAAGAGAGAGAGAAGATGCAAATAAATAAAATAAGGAATGAAAGGGGGAACATTATGACTGTCCCAGAGAAAAAGGATCATAAGAGGATATTATGGGGCTGGCTGTAGCCCAGTGGATAGGGCGCCGGTATACCACATGGGAGGCCCCGGGTTCGGTTCCCAGGGACCTCTCCGAGCGGGCAGACCACCTGAGAAGGCAGAGCTGCCGTGGGCAGGGCAGAGCCACCACGGGCAGGGCAAAAAGCCGCCACGGGCAGGGCAAGCTGCCTGCGAACGGAGCAAAGCCGCCTGCGAACAGAGCAAAAGCAGCCCGGGAATGGAAGCAGAGCCACCCACAAGCAGGGCAAGCCACCTGCGCAGTGAGCTGACTTGGCACGTCACTGCAGTGGGGGAAGACAAAGCAGACACAGAAGAACACACACACACACACACACACACACACACACAAATGAACACACAGCAAGAGCAAGCAGAAAAGGGGAGGGATATGTAACAAACAAACAAACAAACAAACAAACAAATAAATAAATAAATAAGAGGATATTATGAGAAACTGTATGCCAACAACGTAAACGACTTAGATGAAATGGACAAATTCCTAGGAATGCACAAACAACCTACATTCACTCTATAAGAAATACAAGGACATTTCAAGAAGAATTAATACCAATCCTGTTTAAACTCTTCCAAAGATTGATGAAGAGGGAAAACTACCCAACACATTTTATGAAGCCAACATTATTTTAATACCAAAGCCAGATAAAGATACTATAAGAAAAGAAAATCATAGACCAATCTCTCTAATGAACAAAAATGTAAAAATCCCCAAGAAAATACTTACCTATCAAATCAACAGCATATTTTTAAAAAATTATACACAATGATCAAATAAGTTTCATTCCTAGTATACAAGGGTGGTTCAACACAAGAAAATTCAATTTATGTAATATACATTAACAAATATACATTAACCACATGATCATCTGGATTGATGCAGAAAAGGCATTTGACAAAATCCAGCATCCTTCATTGATAAAAACACTTTGAAAGATAGGAATAGAAGGAATTTTCCTCAACATGATAAGGGGCATATACGATAAACCCACAACAAACATTGTACTCAGTAGGGAAACATTGAAAGCTTTCCCTCTAAGATTGGGATCAAAGATATTGTTCCCAACATCAACAACTGTTGTTCTAGCTAGAGCAATTAGGCAAGAAAGAGCAATAAAGGTATCCAAATTTGAAAGAGGAAGTAAAACGCTCACTATTCACAGATGACATGATTTTATATTTAGAGAATTCTGAAATATCTACAACAAAGCTACTAGAGTTAATAAATGAGTTCAGCAAAGTGGCAGGACACACGATCAACACACAAAAATCAGTAGTGTTTCTATACACTCGTAATGAACAAGCTGAGGAGGAAATCAAGAAAAAAATGCCATTTACAGTAGCAAGAAAAAGATTAAAATATTTAGGAATTAATTTAGCCAGGGATGTAAAGGACCTTATTCAGAAAACTACAAAACACTGCAAAAAGAAATCAAAGAGGACCTAAAGAAATGAAAGAACATTCCATGTTCATGGATTGGAAGACTGAATATTATCAAGATATCAATTCTACCCAAACTGATTTATATATTCAAAGCAATCTCAATATAAATCCCAACACACTTCATAGAAATAGAAAAGTCAATTACCAAATTTATTTGGAAGGGAAAAGAGCCCCAAATAGCCAAAAAAAATCCTAAAACAGAAGAGTGAAGTTGGAGGACTCACACTTCCTGACCTTGAAGTATATTACAAAGCTACAATGGTCAAAAGAGCAAGTTATTGACATAAAGATAGAGATATTGATCAACGGAATTGAACTAAGAGTTTAGAAATAGGCTCTCACCTCTATGGTCAGCTAATTTTTTATAATCCTACCAAGTTTACTTTACTGGGAGAGAAGAGTTTCTTCAACAAATGGTGCTGAGAGAACTAGGTATCCACAACCAAAAGAATGAAAGAGGACCACTATCTCACTTCATATACAAGAACAAATTCAAAATGGATCATAGCCTAAACATAAAAGCCAGGATTATAAAATTCCTAGAAGATAATGTAGGGAAACATTTTCAAGATCTTGTGTTAGGTTGGGGCCTCTTAAACCTTACACCCAAAGCGCAAGCAACAAAAGAAAACAATAGATAAATGGGACCTCCTCAAAATTAAACATTTTTGTACTTCAAATGACTTTGTGAATAGGGTAAAAAGGCAGCCTACTTGATGGGAGAAAATATTTGGAAATCACACAACTGACAAGGGTTTAATATCCATGATATATAAAGAGATCCTGTAATTCAACAATAAAAGACAACTTGGTTAAAAACTGGGCAAAAGATTTGAATAGACATTTTTCTAAAGAAGAAATACAAATGGCAAAAAAAAAAAACATGAAAAAGTGTTCAACATCACTAGCTATTAGGGGAATGCAAATCAAAGCTACAATGAGATACCATTTCACACCTACTAGAATGGCCATTAATTTAAAAACAACAACAACAGAAAATACAAGTGTTGGAGAGTTTGTGGAGAGATAGGAATACTTATTCACTGTTGGTGGGACTGTAGATTGATACAGCCATTGTGGAAGCTTGTTTGAGTGTTCCTAAGGAAGTTAGATATGGATCTGCCATGTAACCTGACAATACTACTAATTAGGTATATAAACAGAAGAAGTGACAGCAGGGAGACGAAAAACATCTGTACATCAATGTTCACAGCAGTACTGTTCACAATAGCCAAAAGATGGAAACGACCCAAGAGTCCACTACTGATAAATGGATAAATTGTTGTATATACACATTAAATAATATTATTCAGATGTAAGAAGAAATGAAGTCATGAAGCATATGACAACATAAATGAACCTGGAGAACATTATGTTGAGTGAAGCAAGCTGAACACAAAAGGACAAATATTGTATGATTTCATTATTATGAACTGAATATAATAAGCAAACTCATGGAGTTAATAGCTAGAATATAAATCACCAGGAAATAGAAGGTTAGAGAATGGGAAGCCAAAATTTAATATAATAAGCAAACTCATGGGGTTAATTGCTAGAATATAAATTACCAGGAAAATAGAAGGAGGTTAGAGAATGGGAAGTCAAAGTTTAATCTGTACAGAATTGGCTGAAAAAAAAAAAAAGGTTGTTTGGAAATGTTTGGAAATGAATAGAAATGGTGAAAGCATATCATAGTGTTTGTAATTAGCAGCACCAACATATGGGTATGATAGTGGTTGAAAGCGAAAGTCTAAGGTTGTGTGTATCACTAGAAGGAAAGCTAAAGAAGGAAACATGGGGCTATATAGCATAGCAAGCTTTCTTTTGAAAAATGAGTATTGTTAATATTGCATATATAAGAATATTTTTCTCTGAAACAGAACAAATGTATGTTGTTACAAGATGTTAATGTCAGAGTGATATTTGGGCAAAAGTACAACCAAAAAAAAAACTATGGTCAGTAGTGGATAGTAATATATTAATAACTTTCCATCAATGGGGGAAAAAAGGAAGTATGCAAAGTAAAAGAAATTAGGCAAAAAGTCCTACATATTGTTTGACTCCATCTATACAAAATATAAATACAAATAATTTATAGAGACGAAAATAGATTAGCAGTTACGTAAGACAGGGAAAGAATAGAGAGATTGAAAGGTGACTACTAAGGTGTAGGGCTGTGTTTGATTTTCTTTTTTCTCTTTTTTACTGGAGTAATGAAAATGCTCTAATATTGATTGAAATGATGAATGCACAACTCTGTGATTATACTAAATGCCATTGATTGTATACTTTAGATAGAGTGTATGGTTTATAAATACATTTCAATAAAGGTAATTAAAAACAGGCTGGGATATGAGAATCACGTGTTGTAAGCATGACTATTCTGTAAACCCACAACTTCTCCAATAAAAAATTTTAAAAATCAGGTTGTTAATGCTCAACAGCAACAAATCTAATTAGTGGAATTGTATGGTATGTAAATTATATCTTAATAAAGATGTTATTTTTAAAATTCTGTTGTTTTAATTCACCAAGTTTGTGGACTTTGTTTTGGTAGCCATAGGAAACTGAATAAGTTTGTCTTCAGTCTCCAAACAACAACATTTTGTCCACCTAGCTCAGAACACATGAGAATGAGAGTATAGGTTTCAGCACTTTTCCCAGCTTCCTTTTCTTATTTGAATATTTAACAATTTGTATTACTTTGTATTGATCTTGGGAAAATACAGTCAGTCCCTGGCCTATAAATATTCTGTGTATAAGTCAAATCCTCTATCCCCTTTCCCCATTCTTGTCCTCTCCCAAAGACCACCTTGGTGTGCTGGGAGTAGGGGTGGGGACCTGAGGCTTTTTCGGTGGTTGGGCTCCCCATTACCTTCCTGGCCTCATCTCCTACTACTGTCCTCTATGCCCTGTCTATTCCCCCCATACTGGCCTCCTTGCTCTTCCTGGAACACACCAGGCCCTGTGTCAGCTGCTCCTCCTGAGATAGACTTCTCCCAGATCTCCTTGGCTAATTTCTTCTCCTTCTCCAAGTCTTGCACAATCAACTCCACATTTAACATGGTAACATTCAGCCCACCCAGTCAGCACTCCTCATCCGCCTTACTCTGCTCCTTTTTCCTTTTCCCAAAGCACTTATCAGCTTTTCACAGTGTATAAATATACCTATAATCTACATTATCTATTGTCTTACTCTGTTCTCCAAGGTTAGAGATCTTTGTTTTGTTTACTGGTGTGTTCCAGTACCCAGAACAGTGACAAGGACATTTTAGACTCTCAATGAATACTTGTTGATGAATAATAATTCTTATTAAAAATATGGAAAATGATGTGAAACAACAGTGCCAGCTCAGAAAAGCTAACTGAGGAATTTCCATCCTAGAGCTTTACACTTCTCCTTTCACTCAGACTAAAGTTTCAAAAATTATGAATTTATTTGACTTAAGGAATGTTATCTTTAAATATGCAAATAGTATGGTAATGGAATCGAAAGATTGGCATTTACTAACACATTATTGCGAATTTGATTTGACCCCTCCTCACTCACTAATACAGACCAGCTTCCTCAGAATGCAGAAGGAAGCCAGGACATTTTAGAACATGGGCCACTTCAGAGAGCTTGGAAATCCTGGATGGGGGCCAGAATAGGGAGGCTTAAGGCAGCCTAATAGAGCTCTAGCCTGGAGCCACATTTACATACTAATGTTTAGTTTCTGTGATGATCACTTAAAAATTCCTCCAAGCAAAGTGTGATCAGATCAATGATCGCCTCCCTTAAATGGATAACATCTGGTGGCCAAGTATAGTCTACTTCCCAAAATGCGCTCAGCAGGAACTTGTTTAAAGGAGTAAATGGGGACAAGGATTGAACATTTGGTTCCCTGGATTGCTCGAAGTGTATCTTGCCAGGAGCCTGAAAATGCTTATCAGATTTGCTTCATCTAGAAAGAACGGTTCTATGTTTCCCCTGCAACTCTCTAAAGGCTGTCCAGCTAATTAGCTATCCAGATTTCACTGCCCAACATTGTGGTACTTCCATAATTTATTTGGCCACCACGAATAATGCCACATATAAACACCACTTTATGGTTATTTTATGATTGTTAGATTGTTGATGGCCAAGCTGTTTTCAGAGTCAACACATCATCCCTGAGTGTCCAGAGATTTCAGATCCAATCAAATACCCAAACCAAACAACTCTGAGATAAATGAGGGGCTGTGCAGGGTTGGCACAAGCAGTGGTGCATTAAAGAGCTCAGGCTTAAAAGTTTGTGGCCATTAAAGTTATTCAGATTCTATGGGACCGCAGAAGCTAAATGAAACCCATTTCCCCCGCCCCATCTTTCCTGGAAACCAAATAACTATTTGTAGCATAATTTGAAATGTTTGAGACAAAAAAGAAGAGATAATAGAATGAGAAGCCTCATGACTCTCGGGGCATGATGTTCCTGTCAGGAAAATGGAGGGATGTCTTTAAAGATATGTGGAAAAGTCCTCCACGAAACCTTCTGGAGTTAAAGTCTTCTACAAAAAATTATAATAATCACTTACAATTGCTCACTGCTTGTCAAGCACTACGCGCAAGACTGCATTTAATCCTCATAACTGTCCTGAGAGGTGGCTGTTATCCTCTTTCTATAGATGAGAAAACTAAGGTTCAGAGGCATTGGATATCTGCCCAGGTTCACAAAAGGAGGAAGCAGCAGAACGAGGGCTTCTGAGAGAGTGGCTTAGCTAAGACCCCTGTCCTCATTCACTTTACCATGCTCTTCACATAGCAGCCATATGAGGGGGGTATCTAGGTCTCTTGCCCACGTCTATGGAGAGAGAGCTTCAAGAGATTTATCTTTTACCAAAAAAATTCCCCCTTGGAGCTTAGTGCCATGTTTTCATAAATTCCGTTTCTCCTCTTTTCATCAAGACCTTTTACTACCAATGGTGTTTGTTTGGTGGGGAAAAAAGAGGAGTCATATTAAAAATAATTGAATTCACTGAGGTGTATATTCCACTCATATAAGAAGAGCTTTTTTCTTTATTTGAATAAAAGTGTTTTCTTTTAGGCTAAAATAGAATGCCCCTGATCAGGGAGGTCTCTCCAGCTTCTTCATCTAGAAATGAAATTCTTTTGAGCATTCTTAAAGTTGTCTTTCCATAACCATTGGTCCCTTCAAGCTGCAAGGATTATAACGCAATATGGATAAGGCAAAGTTACGGTTTGTTTCCTTCACAAAATGAACCAAATGTTTTCTCTTCTGAAGCAAGAACCCACAGAGTTGTCATTAGCTGATAGCACCAATATGGGGATATGGGGGTTAGACAACTTCACGTTGTCTCAAGTGTTTTTAAAATGGATTAGTGTGAATAAACACCACATTTCTCTGTTGCCAAATGCCTTTGGGGATGCGAAAATGAATAATTTTGGGGAAAGTTGGGAAAATGTCTAAGATAAATGCTTCTAATTGATTGATAGGGACAGGATGTAAAACCCCTAATGTGGTATAATTTGGAAGAGTTTCTGGAAAAGAGCCATGCCTTTAAAAATTAAGTAAATGTTTGGCTTTTATGGTAAACTTTGTAAGTAATTGTGCCTTTGGGTATCACAGAAGGGAAGTGAATTAGAGTGCCTATAAAACAACACACAAGCACAGGAAAAATAAAGGGTAAAATTTTTTCTCTTAAATTTTTCTTGACCTATAAAAATGCCCTGAAATTATGTGAGTTGTATCTTGAAGATTTTTCTTTATTCCACACGCTTCTCTTGGTACTTGTATTAGTCAGCCAAAGAGGTGCCTTTGCAAAATATACCAATAATTGGTTGGTCTTTATAAAGGGTATTTATTTGGGGTAGAAGCTTACAGTTACCAAGCTTACACAAAGCATAAGTTTCTTCCCTCACCAAAGTCCATGTGTTGGAGCAAGACAGCTGCCAACGTTTGCCACCTGGCGCTGCGTTTCTCTCCAGGCTTAGCCCTTCCTCCACAAGGTCAGCTGTAGACTATCAAGCGAACTGTTCATTCCTTTCCTCTCCAACATCAGAACTGCATCTCAAAAATCTGCTTCTTAAATCTTCTGCCTTGCCTTTTACACTTGAGACCACACCTACCAAGGGGTGGGGCTCAACGCCCTAATCATAACCCAATCATGTGCAGATGAGCAGATCAGTTTACAAGCATGATTCAATTTATATTTTTGGAATTCATAATTAGATAAAACTGTCAAACCATTACAGTACTATTTACATGGTATAGCTACCACAGAATGTTTCTTATTTTAAAAAGTCATAGAAACAATCCACTAGGAAAGTAAAAAAAAATCCACATCTCAGAAATGAAGCCTATATTTTTCCAAGCACATAATTTTTCTGAGAAGTGAACATATAAACAGCACATTTCTAAACTCCACCAAATGGTCAAACTAATCAGATGCTAGTGAAATACTGTTCTCTATCGAACACATTCATTGTCTCTGCTACAATCCTAAATGTGTAACTTCTTTCATTCCTACCTTGTTTCTATAATCCCAGCTTGGAACTAGGGCTACATATATTTTGGTTGATATTTACTTCTTCTTCCTTTTTTTGGCTTATGACACAAAGTGTTTGGTCAACTTTTTGTTGTTGTTGTTATCAATGCTTTGAAAGAAACAGATATATTTATAACATTAGGAAATGCAGAATACCCAGTCAGTGAAACTATTTATTTAACTAAAAGGAATGTGAAAGGTCAGGATTTTCAATTTCGACTAAAAAGGCAGGGGAAGAAACAATTCCAAATTGTACACATTTCATCATAAATCTGTTTATCCCCTCAAGGATTCCATATAAATGGAGCTGAAACTAGACATCTATTTCTTATGCACAATATCAATTACAAACACAAAAGTGGAGGAAATTTTGGAGATGATATATATTCTTCACATAGCAATCAAGTTCTCCGAAGATGACTATTGGTCAAAGTAAACAAGTAGACAACCAACTAATTTGTGAATAAAAGGAAGAATGGATAAATACAGTGATAGTCACACTAATCTCTTTTTAAAATATTTTTTATCCATTTCTTGGTTCTTGAAAATAACCAAAGAACATAAAACCTGAGGGCTTTACTTAGAGTCAGGAAAACATTCGGACAGAAAATACAAACTGTGCTAAGAGACAGAGAGAGAGGAACATTTGCCATGCAGACAAGGGCATATAATCAGAAACATTTAGAGCTGAAAGATTTGAGAAGTTCTACATTCCATTCATGTCTATTCACATAAAAAGAAAGCTGAGCCCAGGGAAGTGGAGCTCTTGGCCACGTCCCACACACTTTGTTAGTGGCACAGCAAGGACTAGAACTGGACTCTCCTTCTAGGCTCACACCCTTCCTCCTGTGCCATGCTCCCTCCTCCCTACTGTGATCAATGTGACAGCCTTAACTACAATTGCTCTTCCACCACCATACCAATTACTTGCTGACTTTCTATAAATGTTAAATAATCTGAGGTATCAGTAAAGGCTTCAAGGAAGCCAGCAATTATGTACCATCTTATCCATGACTCTTCCAGAGTCCTAAATGTTGGAGAGGCCATTGAATGAACCCACAAACTGAAAACTAGTACTAGAATGTCAGTTGACATTTTATCTGCTTTTTGTAGCTGATTATATGGTAAATGTTTTTATTTTGGGTTATAATTTTACAAGATTCATCCCCAAAGAAAATACCTTGTTAAGGAATATTATTGATTCCAAAATGGTTGTGCTAAAGTAGCAAAAGAAACATTTTTATAAGGCACATTTTGTTGTGGAGAAAGAGGATGTTTTTCCTTTGGGAAGCTCAGTTATGATGCCTGTTTAGCATAATGTGTTCATAGTGAGAGAGAAGTTAACATATTAGCACGTGTCAGCCACTATACTCCTGACAGAGGCTTAAGTACAGAGGAATTGGACCTTTACGAGACTTCTAAATCCTGCATTTATACACAGGCTGAGGGCTAGAAAAAGCCAAACATGTCCATAAGCATGATTACTAGATTGAGTTACCTGTACCAGAAAAAAATATGTTCTTAATTTTATCCCATCTCTGTGGGTGTGAACTTACTTTAAATAGAAAAAATTGAAGATGTTATTTTTAGTTAAGGTGTGGCCTACTGAATCAGGATAGGTCTTAATCCTATTACTGGAGGCTTTATGAGAGAAAGCTATGGGGAGGAGCCAGACAAGAGGCAAAAACATGTTCCAAACAAACTGGGAGATATGGTCCACCTTAGTTAGACAGGATGAAATGTTAGGTGTAGCAGCTTTAAAAGACTCATGACTCTGTCTGCCCTGGTCCTCTGTCTCAATGTCCGACTAAGCTGGCTGTCATCACTCATGGCCTAGAATGAGGACTTTAAAAGCACCCCATATCCACATGGTGATGTAAGATATCCCCTGGAAAACTCTCTGTTCAGAATCAACTACTAAAAGGACAGATCCCATTTGCCTGGATGAGATTTAAGATAGAGATTTAAGAAGGACTTCACAAGTGCTAAATTGAAGAAAGAAACACGAATATCAGGTAGGAAATTTACATCCAGAACCCACCAGTGCAGACTCCTCCCCCTCACTCAGTCCCATGCACCTTGAAAGTCACACAAAGACAGCAAAGCTCTGGTACTTTCTGCCCTGGATACAGACCATAGAGCCACTCGTAGTATACCCCGCACATATCAGGCATAGGAACCCAAGTCTGCAGAGACCCAGGTGGAACACAAAAGGCTGAGAAGTGCTGCATACAAAAGTGCCCCAGGGAAAAAAGAGACTGCAGCAGAACTGTTAACAAGAGGTACACAAACTCAATCCAGTCTCTAGTGGACCACCTAAATGCACAATGGACCTTTCTGGATTGACTGTATCTGGCTCCCCAGGGCAGAATACCATTATGGAGAAGAAACCAGAGGCAGAAAAGCCTTATGGAGAATAAAAAGGGGGAATTAACACTGCACTGCTGTAAGACAGGATGGGTCCCAAAACTAAAGAGTGTAAGGAAAAGGGGTCACTGAGTGAGGGAGAAAATTGGAGCTGGGGAGAAAATTCTGCACAAAAACAAACAGAACAGATCAAGATTCCTGGAGAAGGAACAGAGGAAATGAAGATTTCTCCTGGAAGTAAAACAGTTGCACACAAACAGGGCAATCTGAAAAATAGTTGCAAATAAGCAGGGCAAGAATCATGTGCAGAAGAGCTGAGAAAATCTGAACAGTTAAACACATGCTACTCTAAAGGTCCAGAATAATTTGGATCAAGCATCAAAGAAAAGCCTTAACACAAAGCCAATCAACAACAACAAAAGAAACCCTAGACAAGAGGAAAAATTGACATTCAAAGTTAACATCAAAATAATCAGATGTCCAGACATCAGTGAAAAAAATTACAAGCCATATTATGAAACAGGAAGATATGGCTCAGTCAAGGGAACAAATTAAGAATTCAGAGAAGACACAAAATTTGGAACTAATCAAAGAAGTCCAAAACAATTCTCCTAAATACATTCAAGGAAATGAAGGAAAATAAGGATAGAAATAAACTAATGGTGGATATAGAGCTAAAGGATATTAAGAAGACAATATGTGAGCATGAAGAAGAATAGAAAAGTTTAAAAAGTAGCATGAAAGAAATCATGGAGATGAAAGGCACAATAATGGACATTAACAATACCCTAGAGGAAGGAGCAGATGTAGCTCAAGTGGATGAGTGCCTGCATCCCATGTATGAGGTCCTGGGTGTGATCCCCAGTACCACCTAAAAACAAACAAAAAACAAAACAAACAAACAAACAAAAAATGATCATTGGGGTATGGATGTAGCTCAGTGGTTGAACACTTGCTTCCCATGTATGATGTCCTGGGTTCAATTCCTGTTACCTCCTTTTAAAAAAAACACTAGAGGTATACAAGAGCAGCTATGAACAGGCAGAAGAAAGAATCAGTGAACTAGAAGACAGAACAATCAAAATCTTACAATCAGGAAAACTGATAGAAAAAAGAACTAAAAAAAATTGAATTATAGGTTGAAAGGAAAAGACAGGAGAGAGTGGCTAAAGGTAACTAAAAAATAAATGCCAAACTGAATAGTTATATGTCCTTAATATGTAACTCTACTCTTTAATTCCTAAAAAAGAATACAATTGAACAAGAAAAAAGCATATTTCCTGATAATTGACATGCAAAATATAAACAGGTAATGTGGGATCAAAACAATATATGTAGGGGAAATAGAGGGATATAGAAGCAGAGAATATGTATGCTATTGAATCTAACATAGTATTTTTTCAAATCAGTAGGTTATAGATGTAGATTGTGTAATATAAACCCCAGGGTAGTCACAAAGAAAGTATTTTTAAAATATGCAGACAGAAAGATACAGATACAGTACAAAAGATCAATTATACAGAAAAAGAGTCTGCAAGACAAAAAATATATGATGTATAAAAGCCAAAGGACAAAAGGCCTTTACAATGATAACACTATGTTAATGGATTAAACTCCCCAATCAAAAAACACAGATTGGCAGAATGGATAAAAAGGCATGATCCAGCTATGTTATTTACAAGACACTCACCTTATACCCAAAGACACTTACAGATTGAAAGTGAAATTATGGGAACAGATAATCCATGCAAATAGTAACCAAAAAAGAGCTGAGGTAGCTGTATGAATATTGGGAAAGAATAAACATTAGGTCAAAAGCTGTTATAAGAGACAAAAAGGACACTACATATTAATAAAAGGGTCAATCCTCCTAGAAGAAATAACAATCATAAATATTTATGCACCTAACTATGGTGTCCCAAAATACATGAGGCAAACACAGGAAAAATTGAAGGGAGAAATAAACAACTCTACAAAAATTGTTGGAGACTCCAATACACCACTCTCATCAATAGACAGAACATAAAGACAGGATCAATAAGGAAACAAACTTGAGTAATATGATAAATGAAGCAGACCTAGCACAAATATACATTGCAACCCCAAAAGAACAGGATATATATACTCCTCAAGTGTACATGGACATTCTCCAGGTTAGACCACATACCTGGTCACAAAACAAGTCAGAATAAATTTTAAAAGATTTAAATTATACAAGGCATCTACTTTGACCACAATAAAATGAAGCTGGAAATCAATAACAGGCTAAGAAATAGAAAATCACCATATATATGGAAGAAAAATTGCATACTCTTAAACAATCAGTGGGTCAAAGAAGAAATTACAAGGGAGATAAGTAAATATCTGGAGACAGATGAAAATGAGAAAAGAACATATAAAAATTTATGAGATGCAGTAGAAGCAGCACTGAGAGAGAAATTTATAGCCCTAAATGCTTACATTGTAAAAGAAGAGCTAAATCATAAACCTAACTGTATGCTTTGAAAAAGTAGAAAAAGGATAGCAAACTAAACCCAAAGCAAGCAGAAAGAAAGAAATAACAAAAATCAGAGTAGAAGTAAATGAAATAGAGAATAAAAAAATAATAGAGAACATTAACAAAACCAAAAGTTGGTTATTTGAAAAGATGAATAAAATTTACAAACCCTTAGCTAGACTAGCAAGAAATAAAGAGAGAAGAACAGAAATGAGAGGGAGGACATTACTACTGACCCCAAAGAAACAAAAAGGATCACACAAGGATAGTATGATAGTATGCCAACAAATTAGATAACCTAGATAAAATGGACAAATTCCTAGAAACATGAACAACCTACACTGACTCTAGAAGAAAAAAAATCTCAACAGATCAATCACAAGTAAAGAAATTGAATCAGTCATCACAAATCTCCCAACAAAGGAAAGCCCAGGACCAGATGGCTTCACAGGGAAATTCTACCAATCATTCCAAGATGAATTAATACCAATCCAGCCCAAACTCTTCCAAGAAAGTTGAAGAGCAGAGCATATTCCCTAATTCATTCTAAGTGGCCATCATCGCCCCTTACCAAAGCCAGAAAAAGATACCACAAGAAAAGAAAATTACAGACCAATTTCTCTTAAGAACACAGATACAAAAAACCCTCAACAAAATACTAGCAAACCAAATCCAATAACACATTAAAAGAATTATATACCAAGTAGGATTTATCCCAGGCATGCAAGTGTGGTTCAACAATAAGAAAATTAATTAACATAACACATGACATTAACAAAATGAAGGGGAAAACCCCACATGATCATCTCAATCGACACAGAAAAGGCATTTGAAAAAACCTGGCATTCTTTCTTTATTAAAAAAAACAGGGCCCGGCTAGATAGCTCAGTGGATAAAGAGCTCGCTGGGAAACCACATGGGAGGCCCTGGGTTCGGTTCCCGGGGACCTCTCCTAGCGGGCAGACCGCCTTGAGAATGGCAAGCCGCCATGGGCGGGCCGGAGCCGCCGTGGGCAGGGCAAAAAGCTGCCACGGACAGGCAAAAAAAAGCCGCCACGGGCAGGGCAG
>PVKH010005103.1:0-22508 GCA_004027955.1 Chaetophractus vellerosus
AAACATAAATAGTTTCTGCTCTGCGATGTGTGCTCTGAAATTATAAAGTTATCTGGAATTCAGATAAAAAGATAAATTATTTTATTTTATCAAATCACCAGAAATAGTTTCTTACTATTTATTAAACATTAAATCAAGTAGTGATTTTTATTTTTTTCCTCTAAAATTTGGATATGCCTATCATTTGCTTTTCATTTATCTGTTATTTTGAATAAGTTTGCATGACTGCATATTACTCTAGTAAAAAGTTAATCAGCTTTTTATTCATTCTATAAGCAGTATTTAGATTACAACTATCAGTCTTTCTAAAAACACTTAATAAAAACAATTAACTCCTAATTCAAAAATATCTCTTTCATGCAAATGAAATCTGTTATTAATATTTTGTATCTTCATTTTAGCTGAAAACATTAAAATTATCTGTAGGGGAAGCACAAGAATACATGCTACCTTTCAATCTATTGTGAGAAATATGTAAAGTTGACAGATGAAAAAAGTAAAGAATGTTTTGTAAACCTCCAATCATCATATAAGTGACATGTTTGAGTCAATAAATTTAAGAGGTTACTGGTCTACTGATGAAACCATTTGAAGAAAATGTGCTGTTTGATGTTACAGAAGCCAAAAGCTGAATAAATGTGTCATCTGTTTTTCATTTTAATTTGTTTTTTTTCAGAAGTATTTACCATGTTTTAAAGAAATCTTTTTATTCTTTTGAATCTTTTTGACAACCTGGAAAAATTCAGAACAGCTTAACAGCTGAGTTATCTCGTTCATATGTAGTGATATTAACAATATATATGAACTTTTTAACTGGTGTAAGAAAATTGTCATTTTATTACTTAAGTAGCTACCGATTTTAAAACAAAATCTACTGAAATATAAAAGATAAAGACTTTTTAGTTGAGAACAAAAATTAATTATTTCAAGGGTTTTTAAAATTGCACATTATAAATATGAAAAGTATTTCTAGGTCAGAGTCAAAATATTTGAGAGCTTGTTATCTAACAAAAACAACATACATTTGAAAGGACAATTTTCTCTGTTTTATGAAACTGGATTATTTCTTACTGTTGGCCTTGAAAAAAATGTTTCTGGATTAAGTGAGTCTTCTAATTCAGTCTTCCCTCCTACCCCCTACTTGTCCTTTGCAATTAAGGCCCAATTACTGTTTTTTCTTGTCTCAAAATTTTCTTACCTCTCTCTTGCTCGGTTGCTTTAAAAAAAAAAAGCCCGTTTTCTGTCCAGATGTTCTTTCTCCTCTGCTGCCTGTTCCCTCCCTTCTCACCCAGGCCACTCCCTTGTACCAAGGATCCATCCTGCCCTACCTCTTGACAATGCTAATATCCCCTTCTCAGTTTGGCTACTAAATCTCATGCTATGCCATAAACAGGTCACTGGTATTGCCTCTGGGTATCCATTATGCATAGCCAAAACCACTGTAAATGCCATACTCCTTCATCACGGATTCCTAGTCAGCAGTAGGGAGGGAGTGAAATATCCGTGTCTCCCTTTAAAGCCATCTTTCCACTGGTTTTCATACAGGAGAATAAAATAGAATGTTCTCAGGTGTATTGAGTTATTTTCTAGGAGTGAATGTTTTTACCCAGCCACGTTCAGGCAGCAGAGGAGGGAAATGGCAAGGGAAAGCTGCAGAAGTGTTGAAAGTTCCTAAATGGGATCTTGTAATTTGTAGAAAAGAAATAGTTCTGCAAACAGGAGACATGATTACATAGGCTTAATTAACAGTTCAAAGTATCAGGGCGGAGTTAGCATGTTTGGATGCATGTTTCTCGTTCTTTAATGAGCAAATGACCCTTTTGAGTGCGGGAGTGCTTATCAGAAGCACATGGCAATGGTAGTGGTGGTAGATCTGATCAAAGTTTTTCAAAACTGACTCCAAGTATTTGATGAAGGAGATTAACATGGAGACAATTTACCAAATAAATACAGCATAAAGAGCCAAGAGATGTTCTGAGGGACTTCAAGGCTCCAGCTTGCCCACATAAAGAATATCATTAAACTGAAAGAAACAAAGACCAGAATAAAATGTCTAGTGTGCTGAGCCCATAGAGTGACTGAACTGCCGATTGATGATTTTTTGTTCTCTTTTAAATATATACACCAGAAGATGCTTTCTGTTTTTAAAAGCAAACAAAGCAATGCATTTGACCTGGGTTCTAACTGTATAACTCTCTCAAGTGTTCTAAAAGATTTCTGGACCAGAATTGGTTAATTAGTGCTTTGTGTTGCTCTGTGTTACATATGACCTAACCAGAGATAAAAAGGTTGAAAGGTCTCTTGTAACCCTGCAATGCCATTTGTAACACAAAAATAACCCCCTTTCATTACTGGCATGCCACTGTAGCACACAGGTTATTTTTTCCCTTCATTGCAATAAGGGCTGCTTTCGCATCAGAAGAATTCTTGGCAAATTAATGCGCTACCTCTTGGACTAATTAAATTAGAAAGGATCAAAAATACAGAGCGGCTTTTGTGGTGGACACAATGTCGTGCTTCATGCATCTTGCTCAGAGAGGAATTTCTGCCATTTAGCCCCCTTTTGCCTCTAGCAGTGTTCTGGACTCTCTAACACAGTCAAGTTCCTAATTTGCCTCAATGAGAGAGAATTATTAACTGATAATAAGAAAAGGAGCATTCACAGCTCCAGGCTGGGCTGTGTGGAAAAGGGCGATCTACCCAGCACCTGAAGCGCATGCAATTTTTATTAATTCCTGCCTAAAACAATGCATTCAGGAGTAAAATTGCTGTGCAGATGACAAAAACAATTACTCCTTTGATTCGTTCATTCTAAAAATGTGAACCACTTTAGCTCAAATATAACCAGATTAAACAACTGATGCGGTTGCTCACCTCTCTTTAAATCCAGTTTGTATTGCAGCAAGTGTGTTTTATGTTGAGAAGTTGCCACTGCCACTTAAACTGATTGTTCCCATTGAAATTGCTGAGTGCACAAGTGATTTTGACAATAATTAACATTGTTCTCTCTATACTGTGGTCCTTTGTTTGGAAGATGACACTGATGATGGTGTTGCTATCTTTATGGGCATTAATCCCAGAAAGAGAGATGTAGGCTTCTGCAATCAATCCTTTCAGAACTATGTGCTTCTGAAGCCTTTCCCTGATTTGATGCTGTTTATAGCCTATTGCTTGCAAGTCTGTCTCCTTGCCTCTTTGGTGTCATGGTAGTTTTGATCAAAACATGATACCTCCATTTCTCCTTGCTGTAATATCACTAAGGGCCTATTGCTTCCCAGATATTGCTATTTCATAACAACGAAACGTTCTTCAGTTAATATTTGCAGAGTTTTTTTCTGCTAGTCTTTTTGGGGTAACTTTATTTTAGTTAACTCTGCTGTCTTCCAGGTGCCATATTCTAAAGTTGACAGTTTGGATTCATCTGCATATGTAACAATGTTAAATTTGAGTGCATTTCTTTGTTTATGAATGATGACTTTAAGTGTGTTTGTCAAAAAATGCTCAAAAAGAGTGTTGCTAATTGTACCATGGCCAAACTTATTCTTTTGGAGATCATTGGCTTGATCATAATTTTTATCGGTAAGAAATTTTGTCATTTTATTGTTGAGTGTAGGATTTCTTTATATACTCTGGATATTAAACCCTTATTGGATATGTGGTTTCCAAATATTTTTTCCCATTGCATGGGTTGTCTTTTCACTTTCTTGACAAAGTCCTTTGATTTACAAAGGTTTTTAATTTTGAGGAGGTCCCATGTATCTTTTTTTCCCCCTCTTTCTTTCATTGCTTGTGCTTTGGGTGTAAAGTCTAAGAAATCATTGCCTACCACAAGATCTTGAAAATGCATCCCTGTATTTTCTTCTAGGAGTTTTATAATCCTTTCTTATATTTAGGATTTTGATCCAGTTTAAGTTAATTTTTGTATGTGGTGTGAGATAGGGGTCTTCTTTCATTCTTTTGCATTTAGATATCCAGTTCTCCCAGCACCATTTGTTGAAGAGACAATTCTTTCCCAGTTGAGTGGACTTGATAGCCTTGTCAACTATCAATTGGCCACAGATGTGAGGGTCTATTTCTGGACCATTCATCAATATATCTATCTTTGTGCTAGTGCCATGCTGTTTTGACCACTGTAGTTTGGTAATATGCTTTAAAGTCAGGAAATGAAAAAAGTCAAGAGTCCACCAACTTCATTTTTTTCCAAGATGTTTTTGGCTATTTGGGACCCCTTACTTTTTCAAAGAAATTTGATAATTGGCTTTTCCATTTCTGCAAAGTAGGCTGTTGGAATTTTGATTGAGATTGCATTGAAACTGTAATGAATTTGGGTAGAATTGATATCTTAATGATATTTAGTCTTTCAATCCATGAACATGTAATGTCCTTCCATTTATTTAGGTTTTCTTTGCTTTCTTTTAGAAATGTTTTGTAGTTTTCTGTGTACAAGTCCTTTACATCCTTGGGTAGATTTATTACTAGATATTTAATTCTATTAGTTGATATTGTAAATTGAATATTTTTCTTGATTTCCTCCTCAGATTGCTCATTACTAGTGCATAGAAACTACTGATTTTTGTGTGCTGATTTTGAATCCAACCACTTTGCTGAACTAGTTTATTAACTCTTACAGCTTTGTTGTCGATTTTTTGAGATTTTCTATATATGGGATCATGTCATCTATAAATAGTGAACGTTTTCTTTTTTCTTTTCCAGTTTGGATGCCTTTTTATTTTATTTTTTTCTTGCATAACTGCTCTGGCTAGAACTTCTGGCAAAAATGTTGAATAATAGCGGTGATAGTGGGCATCCTTGCCTTGTTCCCAATCTTAGAGGAAAAGCTTTCAACCTTTCCCCATTGAGTATGATGCTAGCTGTGGGTTTTTTCACATATGTTCTTTATCATGTTATAGAAGTTTCCTTCTATTCCTATTTTTGAAGTATTTTTATCAGGATAGATGCTGCATTTTGTTAAATGCCTTTTCTGCATCAATGGAGATGATCACTTGGTTTTTCCTCCTTGATTAATTAATGTGGTGTATTACATTAACTGATTTTCTTATGTTGAACCAACCTTGTATATCTGGGATAAAACCCACTTGATCATGCTGTATAATTCTTTTAATGTGCTGTTGGATTCAGTTTAGTATTTTATTGAGGATTTTTTGTCTATATTCATTAGAAATTGGTCTGTAGTTTTATATTCTGGTAGTATCTTTATCTGACCTTGGTATTAGGTTGATATTGGACTCATACAATGAGTTAGGTAGTCTTTCCTCCTCTTCATTTTTTGGGAAGAATTTGAGCAGGATTGCTATTAATTCTTCTTGGAATGACTGGTAGAATTAACCTATGTTGCCATCTGTTCCTGGGCTTTTCTGTGTTCGGAGGCTTTTGAAGACTGATTCAATCTCTACTTGTAATTGGTCTGTTGAGGTCTTCTGTTTCTTCTAGAATCAGTGTAGGCTGTTTGTATGTTTCTAGGAATTTGCCCATTTCATCTAAGTGTTCTAATTTGTTGGCATGCAGTTGCTTATAGTATTCTCGTATGATCCTTTGTATTTCTGTGGGGTCAGTAGTAATGTCCCCTCTCTCTTTTCTGATTTTATTTATTTGCATCTTCTCTCTCTTTTTTACTTTGTCAATCTAGCTAAGGGTTTGTCAATCTTATTGATCTTTACCAAGATCCAACTTTTGGCTTTGTCAATTCTATTATTTTTCTATTCTTAATTTCATTTATTTCTGTTCTAATCTTTGTTATTTCTTTCCTTCTACTTGCTATGGGATTAGTTTGTTGTTCTTTTTCTAGTTTCTACAGGGGTGCATTTAGGTCTTTGACTTTAGCTCTTTCTTCTTTCTTAAAATAGGCATTTACAACTATAAATTTCCCTCCCAGCACTGCTTTCACTGCATCCCGTAACTTTTGATATTTTGTGTTTTGATTTTTATTCATCTTGAGATATTTACTAATTTCTCTGGCAATTTCTTCTTTGACACACTATTGTTTAAGAGTGTGTTGTTTTAACTTCCATATATTTGTGAACTCTCTAGTTCTCTGCCTATTATTTATTTTCAGCTTCATTTCATTACAGCCAGAGAAAGTGCTTTGTATAATTTCAATCTTTTAAAATTTATTGAAACTTATTTTGTGACCCAACATGTGGTCTATCCTGGGGAATGATCCATGGCATTTGAGAAGAATATATATCCTGCTGTTTTGGGTTCCTAACATCTCTGTTAGTCTACTTCATTTATCATATTATTCAAGTTCTCTGGTTCCTTATTGATTCTCTGTCTAGATAATCTATCTATTAATAAAAGTTGTACATTGAAGTCTCTAACTATTATTGTAGAGATGTCTATTTCTCCCTTCAGTTTTGCTAGTGTTTGCCTCGTGATTTTGGGGCACCATAGTTAGGTGCATAAATATTGTGATCATTATTTCTTCATAATGGATTGCCCCTTTTATTAATATATAGTGTCCTTCTTTGTCTCTTATAACAATTTTGCATTTAAAGTCTATTTGTCTGATATTAGTACTGCTATACCCGCTCTTTTTTGGTTACTGTTTGTGTGAAATATCTTTTTCCAGTCTTTCACTTTCAATCTATTTGTGTTTTTCTTTTTAAACAGGATAACTGTATCATACTTTAAAATCAGTTCTGCCAATCTGTGTCTTTTAATTGGGAAGGTCAATCTATTGATCTTCAATGTTATTACTGTAAAGGCAGTACTTACTTCAGCCATTTTATCCTTTTTTTTTATATGTCATATCTTTTTCTTTTGTCTCTCTTTTTAGCCTTTAAGTTACCTTTACTGATGATCTTCATGATAGTTGTTTTTTGCTTGAACACAAAATAAAGACATTGACTTGTATTTAGGGTCCATATTTTAGAAAAGAAGATTATCTTTAAATGCCAGAGTCACCATTAGTGCTAGGAGTTGTTTAATATATTAGGCACACATGGAATTGGGATCAGCTGAAAGAAGAGTGGCTTTATGTCTCTTATTTCATGCTCATTCTGTGAAGTAGCTGGCAGAGCTGCCTTCTACATAAATAGATCTTTCCCCATTTACTTATTTATTTTTTGGCCAAGTATGTATAATTGTGATCACATAACATAAACGTATATTAGGATGTGGCTTCATCATGCAATTTCTCCCTTTATCCAGGAAAATATTGTCTCTTCTGCATTTTGGAGAGTTTGTGTTCATTGCATGGACTTAGCTTGTAAATACAACCTTGAAGCTCTTCTTTAACATGGCATTCTTTTGTCTTCATTATGACTAGTTTTGTATGCTAGTCAAGCTAAATTTTGACACATAATCCTTCATATGGACTGTTTGTTGTTCCTTTAAATCCCAGTCTTGTCAAGGAAAGTGCAGTGCAGGGAGATGGACAACTGCCAGATCAGGAAGAAAAAAGAAGATTGAGCTTTGTTACTGTTCTCAAGGATTACTAGTGAATTTCTTCATTTTTCTGCAAGATTAAAAATAAAAAACCAAAAACAAAGTGAGAGAGTCAGGTATGTTCTCAATCCGTCTTTACTTGCTGAATTATCCAATTTTGCTATTGCTATTAGTCTTAACTCCCAAGAAAGTTGGCTTCCTAAAATATATGGGAAAGACTTGGGGTGGGAGGGGTCGACATGCTTTCTATAAAGCCCCTCATCTTTAGAAAATAGACTTTCAGGTGTTAGATTTGTAGGATTTATGGAAGTCATTTCCTTGAAGATTATTTGCAATAACTTAGAGTTGGCTCAAATGTAAAATGACATTGGACATTATAAATAGATATTCTCAGGCCAAATTATTCAGTATTTTTTAAAAATAAAAGGATTTTAAAAACCATAACATTTTAAATGGTTGAGATTTGTCTAATAATCTCATGTTCACATAGTGACTGCATGTGAAACACACACACCTTTACACATTTGCACTTTAAACTATGGAGTGTACATGTTCTCATAAACTTTAAGCTTAGAAAAGTGGACTGTATAAAAGACGACAGTTCTTTCTAAATGACAGTTAAAACACCTTAAAAGTGCCTTTACAATCTATTCTTGACCGTCTCTTCTTTTAAGCCCTTATTTTCCCCAAACATATATTGGACCCAGAGAAACAGAACATGCTTGAGTCCTTTCCTTCTGGGATATGGGAGTGCTGTTCTTGAAAATATCATCTGTATGTACTTTATTTTTATTTCAACCATACGTGCTTTTACAAGTATTTGAAAAGAAAATATTTTAAAGATTTGAAATAGGAATATATGTGAGTTACAGAAGCCCCGGGGTAACAGTATCTCACACACTAATGTTTCATATGGAGTTTATGTGTCTATTTATGCTGTCATTTATTTGGGGGAGGGGTGACTAGAGAAAGAAAGCATTAGCATATTACCTAAATACCAGTGGTTTCTAGGGAAAAAGAAACACACACCAAACATCCTTATTTAATGAAGAGCAACCGTTAAATAACAAATCACATTAATTCAGTTTCTTAACAACAATCTTAAACTTACTGGCACTTCCTCTTTTTTCCTCTAGTTCTAAAAAAGGAGGGGTGTTCTTTATTATTTGAAGGGGAAAAAGAAAAAAGTTTTATTTTCTGATGAAACTTGTACAAAAACATCCAGACTCGATATGGCTCTGGGGGTCACATAGTGCCTGTTATTAAATGTGAATTTGGATATTTCTGTAATTAGATGACTCAAATAAATAAGTATGTGTACCTTCAAAGAATCCCAGAAAATTTGAACTCATGTCTTCCTCAGAAGTGCAAGATTCTGATTAGGAGGAATGAGAACAACCTCTAAGAGAGCTGCATGTGAGGCTATGGAAATACAATTACATGGAAAACTTTGTTAGTAAAACCAGAACTATCATAGATGAGAGAGGGAGGTGTGAATGGATGAAATACCATTATGTCAGCATGTTAACAAGACAGTTTTATGTAGATTAGTTATCCATATAGTTTATTCATATAGTTTAACTAGAAAATTAGCTTTCTAAGAGTTGTTATAGAAAATAAAACAATAGCCTTTGTTTTTATATGTCCTAATAGAGTCCAGAAAATAATCACACTAGCAGGCTCAATAGGTTCATTTTCACCTTCATCATCAACCTGAAAGAAAGGACAGGTGAGTCTGTACAACTTTTCAGACGTCACTTCTTCTCGTGAATGTGAAATAGCTGAAGGAGTAAAAGGAATAGAAGTTGGTGGTGGTGGGGAATTAATTGAAAAATTATTAGTTCTTACAATGCAGGGGCAAGAATAAATTAAAGCAGATGCACATTTGAAAGTTCCCTTTCTACTTTACCCACACGTCTATTTCTCTGCCTCTTGCAATTAAATAGAAAAGGAAGAGAAAACTATTTCCAGGTGCCTTCAGTCCAGCTCTTAGTTTGAGAAATATCAATATATGACTTTACCACTAACAGGGGGCAGAGAAAGAGAATCTCATCTCTTCTGATCCTCTGTTTCAAATATAGTTACAAAATGGTGTAAAATAGTTCTATTGAGATCCCGATTTGTGACTGCAAAAAATTGGGTATTTCTTTCTTTCTCTCTTTGCTTGAAAATCAAGTCCGCCCTGTCCTGACCACATAAATAGAACAATTTTCCTCTGTGAACTGTTTGATGAGGCTGTGGCCAGATTCATATAAATGTCATAAAAACAGAGTACAGAATGGATTATTTTATGATTAAGATCTGTATGGATCTTTGTATGAATGCAACGTGCTTTGGCAGGGTTCTGCTGCACGCACACTAGTTTTAGTGTGTGTGGTGGAAAAAATGGCCTGCCACACTGTCACTTTAATGTCTTTCTGAAAAGGAACAAAAATCACTGGGTTTCACCAAAGGTTACAGCAATCATACAAAGGTTTGGTCTGCTAACCGGTACAGCGTGTGTTCTATTTCTCATTGTAATAATAACCAGAGTAAGATTCAATAAAATGCCACAATATTTCTCAGCACTTTGTCATTAAATGACATGTTGACATATAATTGTAACCCCAAGGTGAAACTTCCCTGGTCTCTAATTTATGTAATATTATTCAATTTTCTTTCCATATCTTCGATTGTGTCAATGAGCTGAAAGCTTTCTCTCTCTGTATCTTTCTCTCGTCAATTCATATCTTTTGGGGGAAGAGAGAGGCTTCATTCATATTTATTTTCAAAACGTCAGACAAGCTGCTATCATCACGTGGATGCCAAGATAGTCCTTTAATAAAGAATTGTGGTTTAAGAAGAATTTCAACCAAAGGATTAATGTATTAAAGTGAATAATAGCATCCAGGCAGTAACAAAGATGATGATCAGAGTTAGTGAAAGAGAGATTATTGATCATCTGGCTCTATCTGTCACAGACAGAGAGAAGGAAAACAAAAGGGAGGAAAAGAAGATTAAAGAAACAAAATACAGTTGAGTAATGCCAGCCAATTCTGTTGCTAATTATAAATTTATGGCAAGAAACCTTTGGTTATACAGTAAAACTCCACTTATCGTGTGGTCAGATTCCCAGCAATCTTCGGCACTGAAAGCACAGTGTAGATCCTGGAATTGTGCTATTCAAAGTCTTGACTATTTAGGAGCCACTTTCTTTGTTGAAGGTGTTCATCTCCTGGAAAGTTTGTAATATTGATTTTATGTATTCATTAAGGTTGCTTATTTAATATATATGGTTTTCTGGATTCTTTATGCCCTTTAGATCTTTTCCCCAATTATAGTGGGTATAGGGATGGGGAAGGGGTAGAAATGCATTGGGGTGTGTTTGCAGTTTAGCAGACTGTAAAATAAATATACATGAATAATAATAATATCTGATTGATACCAATAAACACTCTAAGAGAGAAATGACTAAATTGTCTTGACTATTTGGAATAGAGAAAGTTAGCTCTTAGCTATGGAACCCAAAAAGTCTTCATGGAAAAGAGATACTGGTGCTGGGCCAGTGGGATATTTAGGATTTGAAAATGTAGGAACTGGGGGATGGATGTTGAAGAAGTCATGGGGTAATGAGAGAAAGGCAGAAATATCTGGAGTTATTAATGAGACTCCAGTGTTGAGAATAGTTGAATTTGTTTGAAGCTTTAGGTAAATACAAGAGAGCTGTGGAGAATTTGGTTGAAATGGAGAGTCTTGAATACCAAGATAAAGAGTTCAGTCTTCATAGTAGGCAATCTGGAGCTGCTGAGAGCATTTGATCGAGGGAGATGCAATGTCAGGAGCTAGGTGAGTCACAGAAGGTACCCATACTCTTGAATGATTTGACTACATAAGTATCTATATTATTAAGAAAATAGGAAAGACAAGAGGACAAGCAGGTTTAGATAGTGGACACAGGGGCATATCTAGTGTGGAAAATATAATGTTTGAGCTCATGAGCTTCCATGAGATAATTAACCTGCTATGGGGAATCATGAAGCAGGGGAGACTAGAAAGAGATTTGAGGTCAATTAGGCAGAGTTAAATGTGTTAGTTAAATTTAAGGGATTGGACGTGTTATTAAGGAGCAGAATATATAGAATGAAAGAATAAGGAACATGGATAGAACTGGCAAATGGGGAGGCTATGAATTTACAAACAAAAATTATAACCATGATTGTGGAAAATAAACACATACTGAGAATTGGCTATCTATCAGATCTGCATATATGCAATATTATTTAATCTTCTTAAGACCTCTATTATATATATATATATATATATATTTCTACTCTAATTTTATAAAGGAAGAAATTGATATTCAGAGAAGTTGGGTAACATGCTTAAGGTTGCACAGCTAACCCACACCTGAGCTACAATTTGTACTAAGGCTTATTCAATTCCAAACTCCACACATTTGCACTGTTAAAGGCTGTCAAGAGGTTGAAGCATATAAAAGAAGAAAAAGGGCTATTTGCTTAGTTGACTTCCAGTAGACTTGCCAGGGCAGAAGCTGTATTTTTAAAAACAAGAAATAAGTCAGTGGGTGAATTCAATTTAGTTCATTCACTATTAATAGGGCACCTGCTGTGAAATGAGGAACTGTGAAAGCTATTGGAGATACCAAGATCAACAGGACATAGTGCTTGCTCTCAAGGAGCTTGCTTCAGGAAGGAGCAAAAAACACATATTGATTATTTCAATTTAATATGGTGGCTGCTTGAAAATATTTACCCTTTCAAGGAGTTATGGGCCTAAGGGAAATAACTAGATTGAAAGTTTAATGAGAAAGCAAAATAAAGCGGCTTTCCTCTTTCTCTCTCTTTTTAAAAAAACTTTACTTCAACTTCAAGAAATAAAATAACAGACAAAATGCAGCTTAACAAATTATGGAAGAATTATTAAAAAAAAAAACCCAAAAACCCTGTCCAGGCACCTTCATTTTATTTAATTCCCAAAACAAACTCTATTGTTTCTCCAGTGCTCTGAAAGATGAATAAATGATCACATATTGGTTAAATGACATGACCGAGGTCTCCTTGGTAATGAAGAAAATGGAAAAAAAAAAGCTTGATTATATTCATACCTCGTAAAACTAAACCCTATGTACTTCTTTGACCTTTAGTATTGATATAGTACCTTCTTTGTCTTTGCTACAAAAATATTACAGTATTATTATTAATTATAGTCTATAAGTTACATTAGTAAGCTCTTGACTAGATGAGTGAAGTTTAGTTGTTCAATTAGCGCTACTGGAACTTAGTGACCAAACATTCATAGATGCAATTGAGATTTAAAAAATCCTTAAATCAGGTGTCAAGAGAAAAGTCAGTGATTTTCTAGGAGATGTAACAATATCTTTGTTAACCCATTATTTTATGGAAAGCATATTGTTTGGTCATTAATGTCATCACTTTCATCACCATCTTCATTATCAACTGCATTTTAACAAAATCTACCAATTTATTTGGATTTGTTTCTGGACATATGGAAACAAAGACGAAGAGGCCAACCCTGAGTTTTAAAAGCAACAACAATCTAATAGTGAATGACAAAAATTTAAAAATTTTAAAAAAATATTTTGAAAACATATAGTTTATTACTTTTGCTATTTCACCTTCTGATAGGGATAGACTCACTTACCCAGCCAAAAATGATCCACAGCCCATAAGTTATATCTCAGGTTTTGAAACTTACATACTGATTTGGGTCTTTTAAAAATTTTTTACTAAACCATTCAACTGTGGTGCACTCACATTTTAGCCTGGTTGTAATTCAGTTCAACAGACTGCAATAATCATCTCCTACCATACATGATAAGTTTTCTTACTCCATTCTCTTTTTTTCAGTTATTTACATAAATTGGGGATTTTTCCTCTCATTGTTACAGTTTTTGCCAGCCTTCTCAAATTACTTCTTCTTACTTTTACTATTTCCCCCAACCTCATTTATTGATAGTTTGTTCTTTAATGCAATTTTAATTTATAATACTGTAAGCATGATGCTGCCATATATCCTCATAGTATTCTCAAGATGTGCATTCAAGAAAATACTCATAAAAATCCACAGGCTTACAGCTGTGTTGGTTGCTGAAGCTAATTTGCCTTGCTCCCATTGTTTATCAGTAGCCATTTCCAGGTGAAGACAAATAACCCAAAATGCCATGTTCCTTTCAAGAGGTGATTATAATTCTAAACAATGAGTGTATCAGGACCTTGCGCCAGGAAGAGTCTCTAACCATTGAGTATGGTGGCTGTATTGAAGCCCAAAGGCATCACCACATCATTATGACAATAGTTAAAGTTGTTCAGGAGCTCAAGGACCAACAAGTGAGAATGTAATTCTCCATCAAGATTGCCAGCTGTTTTTAAGTGTTTAGAGACCAAGATGAAGACCACAAGAATCAGTGGCAGATTGTCAAAGCAATGATGCAGAAGCCTACCATTACCGTTATGAGCCACAAGGGGTACAATTGTGTTTCCTGAGATGATGAAATCCTAGTTGAACTCATGGAAAGCATGGATCTAATTAGTTTGTGAACATTTGTAGAATTCAAAACTTTTTTTAAGGATAAGGATTATTTGAATTTATTGCAAACGAAATAGTGTCTACATATATGAGGGGAAACTGAGATAGAAAATCATTTACACAGTTCTATTTCTGGCTCAAACATTGTTAATCAGATTTGTGGGTTATGTACTGGAATTGGTGAAGGGGCACACTGTGAGATTTAGGAGAAGGAAACTTTTTCTACAAAAGCTTTTACTTTGGAGCTGAATTTAGATGTGTGTTTTTCTACGGCAAAATTTAACACGGCTGAAACATCTATCAGAATCCTTGTACTTAAATCTACCCCCATTCCAGGCAATTTTAAGGATTGTAATAATAATTGAAACTTGAAATAGATGCAAATCTATCTAAGTTTGGAATATGCATGGTAATTTTGGTGGAGGAATATTATCACCTTTATTCATTTTCTTTTTAGTATTTTTCAGTGAATTCCTTCCCTTTTATTAAATCATAAAACTCTTCTCTTATTTTAACAATGATAAATAGACTGTCCTACCTTAAGGTGAAGGTTTATTTAAAAAGCCCATTCCCAAACAACAGAATTATACATATTTCTCTCTGTCTTATAAAATACTCTTTATTGGTGCTGCTAGAGGATCAGTATGTGGTTCTAACAGGAAGGTTATGGAAAAGGCAGTAGTTAGGAGTATAGAGCTTGGAGCTGGACAGAACTGGGGTCAAATCTTCACTCTTACAAGCAAATGCAACCTTAAAGAAAAGTGTATAGCCATTTTTACCTTGTAAAATGTGAATAACAATTACAAACATTATCTAATATTTAAGATTGTTGAAAGGAATACATGTGACAATACCTACAAATTCCTTAATCTACCACCCAACATTTATAAGGATTTGAGAAATAATAACTATTACAATTATGATTGTTAGGTTTTGAATGATCTTGCCTTCCCTTGGCTCAAACAAAGTTCCCACTCTTTTTTTCTTTCTTTTAAAAACCACAGTTTTGCCATTTAGTGAGGTGAAGGCAATCCAGTATATTTCTATTTAAAGTGATGGGCTGAATCATTGGACAATGTTAGACATTTAATTATTAATTCATATTGTGTAATTTTGCATTTGTTAAGGAACATTCCTCTAGATTTTCCCTAGGCTATGTGAGGTTTGCGTTTACTATATTTTGGGAAGCATCTTGTACGTGGTATACAGACATGCTAGTCTAAGACTAGAAGTGGACTGTTGGATGCCCACAGGATCATTTGGGGCATGCAAAATCACCTTGTGTCAACTTACTCAGTAGATGTTACAACGGAGGTTTAGAGTAGCAAAATGATTTGTTAAAGTGGCTAGAGCTATAACTGGATTTTAGGGCTCTTGACTGCTATTCTTGTGTTATACTGCTTCTCTTTACAATTCTTACTCATTCAAGGAATATATATATAAATATATATATATGAAACATCTATTTAATCCTGCCCAGTATAAACTCTTCTTGTATTGAGTGCTATTTTCAAAAGATAAATAGTATGCACACTAGTGTTATTCAAAGTGCTTTAGGTAATGTCCACAGTAGTAGGGACAAGTGTTTGACTACACACTCGTATCTAAAGGAGTTCTAGTGTTTAGTAATGAAAGAATCTTCTTCACAGCCTTGATGCTGCCATCTGGATTATTGTTAAGTTATTTGTCTTGTTTCGGCTTACATTATAAACCACTCTTTGTTACTCAGTACTTGGGGGAGGCTAAATGTCTTGAGGGGTCATCAGGGTTCCATCTTGCGTGGAGTGCTTAAGGGTTTCATCGGCACATCTGGAGGTAGCCAGAAACTCCAGCCCACTGTGAAAATTGCATGACATCATTGCCCAGGGTGGGTCTATTTCCCTAGCATAAATAGTGAACTTCAATTTCCATTGCTGTCATTTTAGTATCTAGAATAAATGAACAGAAATTTCTTTTTCCTAGAGTTTAAAAGCAATGGAAAAATTACTTAAGTGGTCAACCGCTGAAAACAAAAGTTCTATAGTTAGGGTGGATTCACATTTCTGGGACTTTACTAGGGCTTATGCAACCCATATTGGCTTCAGTTGTATCATTTCATTTCATGTCCACATACTATCAGAAAGATTGGGTTGAATAGATGGAAAATCTAAATCAGCACACCTGGCTACTTATAATGTGATTACAGAAGAACTGTGATTAATGTGCTGAATAGTGTTATATAAAACCAAACTATTAAAGTTACACAGATGATTTAAGTTGGATTGATATCCTGAAGCTGTATTTTTAGTCACAGTGTTGGGAAGCATGTCTTATTTTACCTATCTTTTTTTTTTTTAAAGATTTATTTATTTTATTACATATCTCCCCTCCCCGCTGCTGTGGCGACGCGCCGAGACTGGTCACTGCGCAGGCATGGCTTTCCCCGCTTGTGGGCGGCTTCTGCTTCCATTCACGGGTCAGCTCTCAGTTCACAGGTGGCTGGCTGCGCTCCATTCACAGGCGACCTGCCCTGCCCGTGGCGGCTTGCCATTCTCAAGGAGGTCTGCCCGCTAGGAGAGGTCCCCGGGAACCGAACCCGGGACCTCCCATGTGGTATGCCAGCGCCCTATCCACTGGGCTCTCCAGCCGGCCCTTACCTATCTTAACGATTTAGAGGGTGATCAGCATTTATGACAACAGAATGGGATAATTTCTTTGTTAAGAAGGTAGTAAGATAGATCAATTGTGATTTAGTCCTTTTGAACTCATGTCAATTGCTTTTCAGTGCTTATCTCATGCGTTATTCAGCATGAGTTTACAGTACCACATGGGTTATATACAGCATATTGCATCCTATAATAATGTGCTTTCCTTTTCAGGACCAACAAATCTTTGTGAAAGGCCTGATACATAATATAAGAAACTGTTGTAAACAGTCTCCCAGTGGCTTGGCTATTATTCATAATAGTAGGTATTATGACTTCAGGCACCTCCAGGGCTTTTCTCTTCCAGGAAATAAACATTGTCATGTATTGTGATCAACACTCCAAATACTAACTCATGCAATATAATCCTCAAAATTATCTAATAACATTGGCATTATCCCCATTTTATGGAAAAAGGAAATGGACGCATGGAAACGTTAAGCCAATTGCGCTAGCTCACACGCTTTGCAAATGGTGTGGTCAGGATTAGACCCAGACGACTCTGGTGCCAAAGCCTGTTCTTAATCATTGCACCATCCTGTCTGTGTTACAGGTGCCTAGCCTTAACTCCTTCTCCCTCTTCAAATCCTCCGTTCTCATTGGCTACCTTTATTCTCCTTCTGATTGGTGCTGCTGATAAGATCCCATTCCTCATTTAGCTTTCTTGAATTAATAGACTGATTTCTTACTTTTGAATCTAGATGTGATTTGTATCCTTTTCAGGAGACTCCTGAACATTGGGTAAGAGGAACTTTTCCCCGTGGGATATTTTGACTTGGTTGTATGGGGTAGAGATTAATTTCTGTAATGTTCTAATGAGGAATACATAAACGAAATAATCAGTAAAGTTAGCTTACTTTCTAGCCAATTGATTTTAAGCAATCGTGTAATTTTATTCTTATCACTGTTTGAAAAATATTATTTCCTTCATTATTTAACATACAAGACTCATTCTGGCTCTAGATGGCTAATCAACCTTGTGGTGTGCTTAAAACAGGGACTTTGTCAGTGTTTCCAGGGATGTTGGAAATCTAAGTACCACTAGAGAAATTTACTGCTTCCAGAATATCCAAGTGTTTCTCCAAATTCCTCACCCCTCTTGCAATTAGGCAGTGCTGTCTGGCCAATTCTGGCCAATGATGTTTGAGGGGAAGTAATGAAGATCTCTCCCAGGAAAAAGCCTTTATGAGCTGATGTGTGGCCCTCCTTCTCTCTCTTTCCCAGGTACAGTAACCTGAAAGTTTATTGTTTCTGTTGACATAGTTACAAGATATAAGTAGCCTAACTCTCTGCATTATTAATTGGACGCTACCAGACTCATGGCGGGTGTGTGTGTGTGTGGGGGGGGGGACTTATATGAGCAATCATTATCCTTTATGAATTAATTTGAGACTTTGGGTTGTGTTTGTTATTGTGGCATAGTCTAGTTTAACCTGATGAATGCATGCATTTGGAGGAAACTCATTTTTTCACATGGTGTGGATTTAGGTAACTAGGAAAGATGGAGAAAGGATACTGCAGATTACCTAAGTAATGTAAGTAGGCAGCTAAGATTAAAAGTCATTTTTATCAGTAACTGGTTCTATGTATAGAGAAATTTCTTCTTTCTAACATTTTAAAGCAATGTTAAAATGTTTTGTCACACTGAACATTTTCCCACAGTATTGGAGATTGAGTTAGACCACCTAAGCTTAACATAAAGCTCTTTATTAAGAATGGGGGCGGGGAAGCTAATCTTCTCATATCAGGTCAGGTTAATGCTCTGTATAATCTAGGATCCAAATACTTATATTGTCAAAAATAAATATTTGAAAGCAAGAGTAGAAATGTGAGAGTAGAATTGTTTAGTATATGAAGATTGACTATAAGTAAAATTGAATTTACAAAAAATGATTCATGAAAGTTTCCCAATTTAGTTATTTCACTTAAATGACAAAATCTGATCAAGAACCCAACAATCCAATCAACTGCTTAGCAATTGTCCACTAATTGGCTGGATAACTTGCATGGCTACTATGTCCAGCAGGCCAGTTGCCCACCAGAAAGCTTTTGACTCCGTCAATGTACTCCATTTACTTCTTTGCCAAAATACTTGTGTTGGGGAGTATGGAGGCACAGTTGTGAATTTCAGTTTTGATTTCATGTTCTGTATGATTTGATTTAGAGTTTGTGGTTGAAAAGTGGTTGATGTTTAAAGTGCATGTGGGATGTTTATTTATTATGTTATTTTATGAAGTTTTTGTTTTAATTTGAAAGGTCAAAATATTTCGCATTACTCTTTGTGTACTCCTTTGCCTACAGCATTAGTTGTTGTTTTGTTAGTGATGATGTGATAACTGAGCAGGATAATGGCAGGAGTATAAAGTATACCAGAAAGAATATTGGGCTGGAAGTCAGGATGCTCTATTAAGGATGAATTTGTTACCTGAGTGACCCTGGGCAGGTCACATAACTGCTCTGAACTTTATTTTCCTTTCCTGTAAAGTGAAGATATTACTATCCTCCAGACTTAGACTCATAAGGCTGTTGTAGAATCAGATTAACCAAGGCATATGTAAATGACTTAATGACATACAAATGTATTATTTACATTATTTTAAACTCATGGACAGATATCATTTCTTTGGCTAAGTTCATATTCTTGGTTCTTTGTTTTCCAACTTGGAACACTAAATTTGTTCCCTCATCTCCTCTTGGAGAAATTTCCTGATCTTTCACCCATCCCCAAATCTTGGCTAAATGCTTCTTATCTATGCTCCAGAGAAGCTTCTATATAATTGCATTATAGTACTTACCACATTACATTGACAGGATGTGTCTCTGTTTGTCTCTTCCACTAGACGGTGAACTCCCTGAGAGCAGTGGCAATGCAATTTTTATTTTTTATCTCCTATTCCCAGCATAATACTTGGCACATTATAGATGTTCCTGAATGTTTACCAACTGATCATAAAGCTTGGAGACACTGTGATGACTACTATATTTTTAAACAAATATTCCCATGTAGAAATATTATTCCACATGGCTGGTTGACAATGTACAATAAAAATGACTTTGCAATTTCTAATTGGAAACCTTTTAATTTCTTAATTAGCTTCATACAATTTATGCTACATCTAGTAGAAAGCAATAAGAGAGTAATTCTTTTTTTCTGCTTCTAATATCACTAGAAATATTTTTTACTAAACATGAAAATTCCTTGCAACTTTTTTCTTTTTAAGTTGTACCGAGCAGTTTAAGGAATGGCAACCTGCCAAATGGTGATCCATTTTCTCAAAAGCATCGTTTGAGGCCATGCCAACCAGGCACACTGAGCTTATCTACTGCATCATAGTACAGTCACATAATTCGTGCAAAATTATGTTTGACATTAAATTATAAACCCTTAGCGTAATAATAAAAAAATAAATAACCCTAAAAGCAAATTAAAAATATGTTTTCACTGGAGCAGGTTATTAGCCCACTGGAAACTTGATCTGTATAGTCAATCCATGGGCATGCTTCCATTTCTGGAGGGGCTTGAAGTTTCTCTCTGTGCAGAGAAAAATCCCTAATTCACGAAAGGAAAATTAGCTAATAAAATATTTTTTTCCTCCTGAACTGCTCTGTTGATGAAAACATGTCCACTGCAATCATAGAAATGAGTGACTTTTCAAATAAAGTAGTTTGTGTTGCCATAAACAAAGAATGGTGAGACCATTGCTGTTCTTTGCCAAAGGAAAAAGTCACCAGCTGTGTCCGGCTTTTTTCCCCTACTGCAATATTCATATAAATAGTCTCTTCCTGGGACTGTAGTGGCCCCTATGGGAGCCTATCAAAGGGAGTCTGAGTTCCCTCTGAGTTTGTGCATTTGAAGCCTTGCTCATGAGTAAGAAATCCTTAAAATCACGACAAGATACTTCTACTTGGTTACACCTGTATTTCAACCTCTGCACTTATCCTTAGGTCTCAAGGGGTGTTCTCAGTTGTCGGCAGACCTGCAGATGATAGATTTAGATTTTGACATTGGCTAAATGGTCATTCATTGGTTGTGAAAGAGAAATCCAGTTGTCTATGTTCTGGCTCAAGTACATTAATTCACTGTAGTCTTGGCTGCCTTTAACTGAGATTAAATTATTACACAGGTATCTCACATGACAAACCACAACCACACAATAACAACAAAATTTGCACCCAAGTTATTTATTTATGAGTTTTAATTTTAATTGATTTTCATATAAGTATAATGCTTATCCTTGCTTATATATGATTAAAAATTAGTGCTGTTCTTAGTAGTTAAAGAATATTTTAGCATCTGTATAAACTATGAAAAATAGCATTCTTTTATGAAAATATCAGAAACGGATATGTTTTCTTTAATCTAAAGAGAAATAAAGGTCATGAGTCAGACCAATTGCACCTGTGGGTAAGATACAAGAGTACATTTTCCCCAAGATAACATTTGAAAATGATTACCAGGTAACCCACAAAATTGTAATATGTTCTGCTGCCAAATTCATTTTAGCATTGGGAATTAATTTTCCAACATGTTTTGGGAAGTAAGAGGTGAATTAATTATTGCTTCTGAAGTTAGACAGTGATTCAGATGAAAGTGGAACCAGTAATATAATTGGACTTAGTTCCTTTATCTTTCAAGGCCTCTTTTACATGACAACACGTTATACACACAGCTCCAAGGGATACCTTTGGCATGCCTACAGTTCTAATTTCTTTCCATGCTCTCTTTTATTGTAGATTCTTGGAACCCAAACAGTATAGAGGTGGATGGAGCAGAGCTTGGTGTCTGCCTTCCTTCCTCAAGTAAGCCCCGAGGTCCCTTGTTAGTTCAGGGAGCGTTTTCAAAAGTTCTCCACATAGAGCAGTTGCTCTTTTGAGCTAGGTGTCCAAACCTTTGCTATGAGTTTCAACGTGATTCACACACACTAGGGCCATGGGGATTGATCATGCAGGGTCTCATGGAGGGGCTGAACATTTAGGCTTATGAAGTGTGACAACATTAGACCAGGAATAGAGGACCATAATAGGTGCTTTAAATTTTCCACAACAGACAGGTTGTGAAGGCTGTCAAGTAACACTTGTGTCCTTGATAGCAGAGATCCAAAAGCCTTATTTCATATTGAAATATGAAATTGAATATCCCTGTAGCCCCAGTGGGTGTGAATCATGTTGAAACTCATAGCAAAGGTTTGCACATCTTTGCTATGAGTTTCATTGATCATTGATGTAGAGGCAATGGCCACCGGAAGTTCTGAGAGGAGAGAGAGAAAAATCAGGTGTAATATGGGGGCATTTTCGGGACTTGGGAATTGTCTTGAATGACATTGCAATGAAAGATACAGGCCATTATATATCTTGCCATAACTCACAAAACTGTGCGGGATAGAGTGTAAACTACAATGTCAGCCATAATTCACGCTTAGTGGCAATGCTCCAAAATGTGTTCATCAGTTGTAACAAATGTACCACACTAATGAAGGATGTTGTTAACATGGGAAAATGTGGGAGGGGTAGGGAGCAGGGTGTTTTGGTCAGCCACAGGAGTGCCTTTTGAAATACACCAAAGATTGGTCAGTCTTTATAAAGGGTATTTATTTGGGGTAGAAGCTTACAGTTACCAGGCCACAAAGCATAAATTTCTTCCCATACCAAAGTCCACGTGTTGGAGCAAGATGGCTACCGACGTCTCCAGGGTTCAGGCTTCCGGGTTCCTCTGTTCCCGGGGCTGCGTTTCTCTCTGGGCTTAGCTTCTGTTTCCTTCACGAGTTCAGCTGTAGACCATGAGGCTTTCTATGCTTTGCGTCTCTCCACAAGGCCAGCTGTAGACTATCGGGTGAACGGCTCACTCCAACATCAGAACTGCTTCTCACATCT
>PVKH010005104.1:0-22506 GCA_004027955.1 Chaetophractus vellerosus
AAATAATAATAAAATAAAATAAAATATAGACTTGAATCAATATTTTCCCTTTGGCACAGCTCTCCAAAATGAAGAAGTCTAGTGTTTAAAATCTTTCCTATAATTCTGAATTCGATATCTTAAAAATGGTGGCTAAATTTCCTTCAGAAGATGAGGTGATTGAGTTTGAAAAATGTCTTGGAAAGATTACATATAAAAGATAAATTTTTTAAGTATCAAATCTAAGAACGCAAGGATTTTCCACATGAAAAAAAATCATTACACATATTAGATTTGATGTCTAGTATCAATAAATAATCAAATAATTAATAATAAATAACATTATGGCAGTGGTAATATTTCCAAAAGGTACATTCCGCCCCACCCCATATAAAAAGCTGATGAATCCACAGTCCATGTTTATTTTTAAACTTGTTAGGACATGGACAAAAGTTAATAAATATATATTGAGGTGAATTATAAAACTGTTTACCTACTGATGATTAGAGAGGAAAAAGTGTAATAATCAAATTGTAGGAGATATTCCTACACTTTATAACCCCACTAGAAAAGATGTTTGTAAGGCTTTCAGATTTCATAAATTTAACAGGTTTAAAGTAGCACCCGGCACCTTACTGAAGTCAATACCTTTTGCTTTAACTTATTTTGATTTTCTAATTGTAACAACAAGGCTAGTTTCACTATATGAACTAATCACCACCCCTCAAATCTTAGGTCATCCATGTAATTTTGTAAAAAATTAAATGAGAAAGCTTTCTACCATTTGAGTTTGCTTTTTACTTTTACATAAAGTGAAAAAAAAATAACAACTTCCAGTTATAGTAAAGAAATCTCTAGAGGTTTTTACATTTTATTAATATTTGTACTTAGCTTTCCTACTTTTATAACAAACTTCTGAAATATCATCTAAGTACAATCTGTTTTTTCCCAAGATTTTTATCATTTGAGGATTTTAAATCTTAAAGAAAAATCACCTGAGAATATAAATTAGTTTGTGTTGGTACTATAAAAGCAGGGAAAAAAGCACCACAAACAGTGGGAATGATCAGATGCTATGAGGGGAGAAATGAAGTAGGAAATAAGACCTGGCAAGTTGTAAAATGTTTTAAAAAAATAAATTAAAAAAAAACATGAAAATACTCTTCAAGATTTGAAAGATTCAAAACCAAAAAGGAAGCATTACATTTTGATCAGATGCCAAGGATTAAAAGTTTGAGTACTTCAGGGCAAGAATCAAAATCTACACACCAGGGAGTGGACGTAGCTCAGTGTTTGAGTGCCTGCTTCCCACCCATGAGGTCCCCCGTACCTCCAAATAAGTAAATACATACATACATACATGCATACATACATACACAAAAAGATTACATCCAATATCCATTTTAATAATTCTATACACCCTAGAAAGGCAATTAATTGGCCTAATTAATTTATTCCAAAAAAATATAGTTCACAGCTTGCCCTTATTTTGCCACTAAAATTATTTCCTATAACTCATGTCTCTTAAAAATTTTGAATGGCTGTTATTCTTAAATGTTCCAACTAATCTTTTGCCTAAGAATTAAGCAATAATGAATTATAATTTAAATTCATACTGACAAGTTACTTATATTTACTTTAACCCTCAACTACAATGCAATTTTTGGCTAATCTAAAACTAAGATCCTCGTGTTGTCATTGTTCACTTAATAATTAGCTCTGAAAAAAAATCCATTAAAATTCTGTTGTAGTTGAGCCAAGTATCATAAGATGAGATATAGAATCAAACTTCATTTGATTTGTATATGTTATATATAAGAAACATTTCATTTATTAATATGTATGTTTTGGGGGAATCCACACATAAGAAGAATATCCTTAATTCATTTGGAAATGGTTTCCTTTAAATCAAGAATGCTTTGAAAATGGTATTATTATATATATATACTAAATATACAATATATTTTATATATAAAATATAAATTAAACCTTAAAAAAAACATGTAATTTTAAAAAATAATCCAAAGGAAAGAGCATACACATGACAAAACAACTAGGAAGGGTTAGGAATGACCAGAGAAGGAAGAATAAAAGGCAAAATAATAAGAAGAAAAAATCCGTACTGAAGCAGTTAAAATATGCTTGGAGATATCAAATATAATGTGACAATCAGAACACTGGTAAGCCAAGAAACAAATGTGTAACATTTAATACACAGCATAGAAAACAGAGAGGAACCCAACAAGCCTAGTCAGTATAAAATTAGGAAAATTGGACATATTTCTTGGCAGAAGTTAATTTGTGTGTGTGTGTGTGTGTTTGTGTGTAGGTGTGTGAGGTTCTGAGGGCCGGGTATTGAACTTTGTATGTGGGAAGCTGGCACGCAACCACTGAGCCACACTGGCTTCCATGAGTTGGGTTTTTCATTTGTTTTCCTTGTGTTCACTTTTGTTTATGTTTTGTTGTGTTCTTTTTTTTCAGTAGGCATCAGAAACCAAACCCGGGACCTCCCATGTGGGAGGCGGGATCTCAACTGCTTGAGCCACATCTGCTCCATAAATTAAATTTTGAGGAAGAAAATACTCATGGATTTTCTAAGTACTCAGGGAGTAGTAATCTGTAGAGAGAGATGAAACAAGCAAATTATGTTGATAAGGGAGGTGCTAAAATAGAAGATGAATCCTCTAACGCTTTGATAGGATAAGCATTAGAGAACAATAAAAACCTAAGTTTCAAGTATGAACAAAATAAGATAAAAATGTTTGAATAAATGTTTATGTAACAGTTGTGTTCAGGATAAAATGGAAAGGGAAAACACTAGGTAAGGAGTCAGTGAATATAGGCTGTTAAAAGTAAGGCTTGAGAATGGTCTGGGATAGAGAAACATCTATAAAACTAGCTAATTTATAGGTCACAAACTTAAATGGCTAGGGGAATTAGGAAGGTAATGTAAACATGTAAAATTGTAAAATAAAGGGTATAAGTAAAACAATATGCAAACATGATGATAAACAAAACACTGGGCTTCAGTGTCTACAAAAAATAAGGTATAGGGGCAATTGAGGCTAACTAAAGAGCTCATATCCCATCTAAAAGGGACAGGAACTACTAAGCTCCAACTGAAAAGAAACTTTTGGAAATGCAAGCCCCGTACTTCCAGATTTATGACTTTTCAAGAAAAGTCAGAAAGTTTTATATTTTTAGGTAAGATATTTCAATTTTAAAAAGTTTAGTAACTAGCTCACCATAGCATCGAGTGGGCCAAACAAAATGTTATCAATGATGCAGAATGGGTCTATAATAGAGAGCGCAAACCCTGATTTAGATTACCAGTTGGCATTTTGCCAGGGTGCTACTATTACTAGTTAAAGAAATAAAAATAAGAAAGTACATTATAATAACACACAAGGAGAAAACAAGACTACTCACCTCTGGAAAAGTTCTATACTTCAAGGGCTGCTAAGATATCTATTCTTAGAATTATTAATATTTATAATTGCTGGGGCTCAACCTTCAAGAAACCTAAATGAAGTACTTAAAGGACTTTACATCTCTGATACTGCTGAAGAGCATAAGATTCACTCAAAAACACGAAACAAAACCAGAAAAAGCACTAACTACATAAAGAAGAGGGACCTAGCTTATCTACTTTCTCAATGAGTTATAATCATTGGTAGATTAGGTAATAATAACCCCATAAGTAAATTGCCTCATAAGTAAAACACAGTTTGGAAAAATAATTTTCTACAAAGCAAACATAAACAGCAATGTAAAAGAATAAGTTAGGTTTCTCAGAAGAGAGGCAGGTCTTTAAAGATACTAACTACTTTTAAAATTTTCAGGGAATCTCTTTTTTTCTTTGCCCCCCGCCACTCCCCTCCCGTTTCAGTGAGATCATAAGATTCAAACACTTAAAGTGATAATTCATTAGTTTTAAGTTCATTCACAGACTTACACAACCATCACCACAACCTAATTTTAGAACATTTTCCACATTCCAAAAAGAAACCCTGTACTCATTAGCCAGTCATTCTCTATTTCCATTTTCCTAATCCCCATTCCAGCCCCAGGCTTCTCCTCTGTTTTTCTACCTAGCTAGCCAATAGTATATATTTCCTTGGAATAGAAGGAAAATGAAAGTTAAGTTTTGATGTATTAGTTTAAAATGCTTTTAGAAGTAATTCTTTATGAAATCTTATCTTTAAAGTACTGAAATTTCCCTTTAAAATTCATTTAGAGCAGAGATTGTGAAAAATCAACTTTTTAAAAGTGCATATTTTCTATATACATAGATCATAATAAAAATATTTGTTCTATCATGCTCTAAAGATTCAATATTCTTCCACCAACTCATTAAAGTGAACTACTATGTAATCCAGGTGTAGAAAATCAGTCCATCATTTTATTTTTAACTCCCAGAACGGATAGGCAAGGAAACCTTTTAAAATACAAATTGGAAAAAAGAGACTATCATTATTTCACAGATTTTAAGATGTACTTTTTTTTTCTTCACTTTTTAACATCACTGACATTGGGATACCATGTCATAATTTAATTGGAATTCCTTTTCTTTGTTGAAGGTATATAAGTCATATAATCAATTGCATCTTAGAACTGAAAGATGGTATGTGGAATTAGAAATGTTGTAAGTATACTTTTGCTGCGGCCCACAGGTTGAGAGATGTAGTTATTTTTCTGTTTTCAAAAGAAACTAAAAACAAATAATGCTGTAATCTACATTCATTTTGCTTTCCACTTTTTAAAGAAAAATTTATTAAATAGACAGCTTTCAGTCAAACTTTAAACCACTTCTGTAAATATAGTGAATCATAAAACAGTGGACAATGAATCGTTATTTATTTTTAAAATTGTTTAATTAGGGAATTTTATTTTTTTCAAAATATTTATAAAATTATGTTTGATATTGCTTGTCTTCTATTTTAACTTTTTAGAAGTAGTAAAGGCAACACTTGATTTATAAAACTTTTATTTTAATTAAATACATGTACATATATACTGGCATGTTAATGTGAAAAACCTTTCTTACTGAGGATATAATAAATAAAATTTGAAAAAAACACTAATTTAAGGGACCAGATATTATGCAGATTTTTAAAATGAGAAAGTTCTTTATAGACTGGATCTCCAAAGATATAAAAAATATAATGTTACGTGGAAAAAAACAAAGTGAAAAACAGTGCATAGAGTATGGTATCACCTGTGTTAATGATGGAAAAAGAGATCATATAGTCATATTTGTTTCTACATGCACAAATTATCTCTGATAAAATACACTAGAAGCTAGTAAAATTGACTGAAGGTGGGAGGGTGGCTCAGGGACAGGGGAGGAAGAAGAGTTTTCATTGTATTTCTTTTTATATTTAAAAAAATTTAAACCATATGAATGTATTACTTAGTCAAAACCTTAAAGGCAAACTATTCATAATGCTTTATTTATTTAATCAATTAGGAATTTACTATGATCAATCAGTTTACTAAAGAACATTTTTATTGTATTTACATACCAATAAAAGGGTTTATACTGAGAAGAGACTATATAAATTTAAGAAGTACGAAAACTAAAATGTTAACCCTTCAATCAAAAAAGCATTTTAAAAATACAGATTTAAAGGACTAGGATGAAATATTAAATAAATATTAAATAATTAAGATTAAATATCAAGGGATGTAATGAAACAAAAGTTTGTCCCTTTATGTTCAGGGGATGGTTTCAAATCAAACCAAGATATAGTTCACCGTTTACCAATTTAATTTCAAGGGAATACTACTTTGGGATGCTATAAATGGTAGTTTTCCGATACAATAAAACAAGATAAAAATAATTCATAAACAAAGATAAATGATCAGTTTTTCATGAAATTATAAGTATATAAAGAATTTTTTCAAATATAAGAAATTTTAAATCAGCCAGAAAAGTAAATATCATACAAATTAAATGTTTATGAATATATATATATATTTATATATATACACTGTATCTGATTACTGATGATGCAAGTTTATAAATTTTTCATGCAGTAGAATCAGATTTCAGTGGTAGTTTTTTATGATAATATGGAAATTAAAATGAGAAAGCTAAAACTGCATCTCATGATAACTGAGTTTCTGTAATATTTTAAAGATTATATTGAGGAAACATATTAAAAAGAGTTGCAGACATTAATGCATTACATGGAATATGTTACAAGCTAAAAAAGGAAAAAAGAAGCTCAAACACCATTCTGCCAGGCAGAACTGCAAAATAATCTGAAATTAGACACTGATCCTTCAAGACAGAAAATTTTCCACATTTATTAATATCTTACAACTATTTTTAAAGAATTAGGTAAAATAAAACCATCGGTAAGAAAACAGTCTTCATCTTTTTAATTAAAAATACCTAATGGAATAAAATTTCCAAAACCTCTACATGTAAGTTTTCTTGAGGATCAGTACAAATTTCTTGTGCTAAACGGATAATCAAAGATAAGCTTTAAATGGATTTTGCCAATGCATTATATATCTATCGTACTGTAGGTCCCCTGATAATTATGATTGAAATAAGTGGTAAATATTAAGATGACAGCAGTGGAAACTTATGATACATTCTAAAATGTTCTTAAAATTTTTTTCATAAAATGTTTTCATTAAAAAATTTGTGAATTGGAAATTTATCACATAAATTGAATAATTCATATAATTTAATTTGTTTTGCAAATATATCATCCATTCATTTAAATATTATAGATAAATTGTCATTAATCTATTATCACCTAAATATAAGTATAAAGATAACTTCCTACAGTTTTTATGGCTTATAATATAAGCTATGTGTACTAAAAATATTTGCACCTGTATTTTGGATATTTAAAGCATCTTTCAACACATTAACTATAAGAATAACAAAAAAAATGTGCTTTTATATGTTGTTTTCATCAATATTACAACTATCCTATCATTTTAAGATAAGTATAACTTATTGTTAAACATATATAACAAACGTGATAAAACTAACATTTGTAATAGGAAACTACAATTAAATTTAAGAAAAGAGTAACATTATTAGTCCCTGTTAATTTTCAATCCAAAGAGTGTCCATTTCTGTAGATTTATCAAGCAGATCATGTCAAGAGCAAAGATAAAATAAATTAGTTAACTGGTAAAAAACGGACAGTATTCCTGGCACATAAATGGACCTACAGTAATAGTTAGTGCTTGCAAAAGCTAATAATGCTTTAAGCAAAACTTGAAAAACATGAATACCATGCAGTTTTACTGAACTCACCTGACAGAGGTGTAAAACCATTCTCTAGGAGCAGAGATGCATGCACAAAAGTAAGAATATGATTGCAAGTAATAGACTTTAACAAAATAAAAATATAACACTAAACTTCAAAATGACAAAAAATGGACAACATGATGAGAACTGAGGTATGAAAATATCTTTACGTGGCTCACCTCTCTCTTTGCCAGCAGCACATTAGGAACAATGTGTGGCAGGCAGCGTCCCAGCATTAACATAACACTTTTCTCACTGTCTGCAATCCGAGACACCTAGAAACCAGAGAGTTAATAAATGACAGTGGAGATTGTCTTTGCATGATGATACTTAAAGTTCATGCTTTAGACCAACCCCACCTCTGCTCCAAATATGCATTCCAAAATTACAACAACAATAATAACCGTGTCCTTAAATGGATAAACATGTCTATGGGCTGAAATGGATTAAAAACACCAGTAAACAAGCAAGGGTGAACCGGGGGAGTCCTGCTAGGCTCCAGTTCTCTAGGAATAAGTAGGGATAGCCCAGACTGAGTTAGGCTCAGTGGGGTTTCTTTTGTCCTAGAAAAGGTGCCTAAAAAACTGCAATCACTGCCTGAGGCTATTAGCTCAATAATAGCTGCATACTAGGGGTAGCCCAAGGAAGCAGACCTGTTTGCAATAAGGGTTGCCAGAACTACAGCCAAATCATCCTTTAGCTCTTTGATATTGTCAATGACATTATGGGACAGAGCCCATAAAGCCCATAAGGGACTAAGTGGAATCAACCAAAAAACAGCTAGAAAGGAGGAGTGAGTACCAAGAGAGAAGAAAAACAATAATAAAAATAACTGAAATATAAAGTGCACACTTAAATTAGTTTTCTTAATTATACCAAAGAGAGGTATATACTATATCTCAGTAGACATAACAAATTAAAAATACAGATTGCAAAATGTCACTTTAATACTAATAAACAAAGCTTTAATCCAAAAAAAACCAGAAAGAATTACCTTTGTTAAAGTTTAAAATTTTAGGAACTACTTCTTCGAACATCATTTTAAATAATAGATTTGTATTTGAAATAAAGGCTAATCACAGCTCCTTCTGAATAAGAGGTACTAAAAAAGAAAAATATCCGAATGTTTTAAGAGAGCAACAACAGTAATCTGGTATGACTTACCTCTGATCCTAGACGACTATCTGCTGACATTCGACAAAAAGAAAGCAGGGCTTGGTGAAAAGCAGGAGACAATTTCCTAAAAGAAAATATTGGATAAAAAGAGGCAATACCAAAGAGTTATCAATGACATTTGAGGAGAAAGTAAGCTACATGTTACAACTCCCATTTCTACATTAACTATACCCCCCAAATGTTAACCAAATTTCTCAACCACCAATGACTTGAAGGCTACTTCACTTGAAAGTTATACAATGGGAAAAAAACTCTTGATCCTGAAGTAGCTTGATGTTATGTGAATAAATGTTAGTGGCTCAAACCTGAACTGTTTTTGTAGGTGAATAAGTATATACAGTATTTGCAAAATCTGAAGTGAGGAACTTTTTCCCCCCAGTTCTCTATGGTCACAGAAAGGTAAACAGTGGGTACAAAGATTGACCTGAGTATGTTGCTGAAAGGAATCAAAGTTTTGCAGATAAACAGATACATCTAGTTAATGATAAATCTTAATGTTAGAAATCCACACAGAATTAAAATTTAGATATAAATGAAGGAGAGGCTCATTCAACATTCATGGTAGCTTTTAGAGAAAGCTTATTTTTTGCAATTGAAAATATTAGCCAATTTATGTTTAATAAAGGAGGTAAAAGTATCATTTATAATTCTAATACATTATTCTTTTATATAGTATTATTCATAAAATTATGACTATGAGTTGTACTTTACTTGCTCAACCTACAAAGAAGAGGCTAACAGCAAAAATTACATAATAGAGCTTAGTCAGTATACCAGATGTTAGTACAAAGTGTGATTATGAAAATAGAACTCTTAGAGTGGTGTGCCAAAGCCTGTGCCTGTTTGCTCATTTATGTTCCTCTTTCCATATCCTCCCAGTGGAGAATACCATAATTCATTTAAGTACCCAGCCAGCAACCTTAAGTCAGCCTTGCTCCTTCCCTTTCTTCTAACCCCAAATTCAATTAATCTTTTACCTTCTAAATATTTTGTGAATCTATCTACTTCTTTCCATTCCCATTGCCAATGTTCCAATATAGAACAGGTCTCAATCACTTCCAACTTGGATTCTTCCAGTAGATACACTTGGTTTCCCTTTCCCTAGTCTTGCTACGCTCCAATTACATCTACCACAGAAGACTTTTTCCAAAACTTAGATACTATTACGTCCCAACTCTTTAAAATGAGTTAACACAGGCTCACATCACTTGGTCTTTGCGTAATTCTTCAATTTCATCTCCTGTCATTCCTCTCACTTGCATTCTTTGTTTAAACCATACCGATTTCTTTTTTTCCCCCCAATGCACTGTGCTAACTTCACAAGTGATATTCTCCCGAAATGGAAACGTTCTTCCTCTCACATCTTTGCCTGGTTAACTCCTACTTAGTCTTCAGGTCTCAGAATAGATGTCACTTCATCCATGAAACTTTCTCTGCTCTGATGATATTAGGTGCCTCAATTATTTGTTCACAAAGCAAGCTGCACTTCCCTTCTATTACTACTTTTCATATCTTATTGTAATTGCTTATCTGTTTCTCTAATATTAGACAATAAGGTCTGTGACTGAACGGATTCCTATATGTCTTGCTTACTATTATATTCCTTTTAATAGTGCCTGACACATAGTAGGAGCTAAAAAAATTAGTTGAACAAATTTAATAATCATGTGTCTTCACAGGGAGTCTTTGCAGTACCAAAGGAGAAATATGAGAGCACTCCTAAATACTAAAGGACTATTACAAATGTAGTTATTGTTGAATATCATAATGTAGATTTTTATGACCAATATCTTATCTATATTAGAATAAGTCCACCTTGAGAATTGGGCCATGTCTATTTCAACTCGGTTTAATTATCATAGAACTAAAGAAAAAACATAGCAGATGTACAAAAGTTGTGGTTTGTTAGTGGAAAGCTTTTCTTTAAAACAAAACAAATACTTCTCATTAATGAATACCTCTTATCTAAAACAAATTAATCATGCTTTCCTATATTATCCAAATGCTAGGTACAATATCCCTCTGTATAATAGGAGGAGGAAGCATGACTTTGGGGCTAAGAATGCACCACGGGTATTTGTGGATTTTGAGTGAGTTAGTACACATAAAGCATTTATAACTGCCAGGCATATTTTAAAAAGCTCAGTAAATATTTCTTTCTTAAGAGTATTTTCTTCATATTATAATCTAATAATTTTTAACACTTATTTTGTCTCCTCCACTGGAAAGCATGATCATGAAGGGCAGGAATCATGATTGAGACATCTCTGAGTTCAATCACTGTAACCCAATAAAAATTAAATAAATTGAATTAAGAGAACATTAAGAATACAATATTAGTAATAGAAGCAGACACAGAAAAAAGGACTAGGAGCAAAAACTATTCACCTCTCTAACATAAGCAACTATGCAGGCACCAAAATCTTTTCCTGACTGACTAAAGAAAACAGAAGAAGTAAAAATCAATGGGTAAAAGAGTTTACAGTACATAGAAATATTCATATTACTTAAGGGTTTAAGTACTTAGCTAAGATAGAACCTAACTGGTTGACTTACTCCCCTTTGATGTAATTTAATTTAGTAACTACATTGTGACATGTGTTTATGATATATACTTTCCTGTGTGTAAAGTTTATGCCACATGTAAAAATTCACTGATATGATTTGCAAAAGCAGTTCAAAACATGTAATACAAACTAACCTATTGGGTTTATCAAAATGGACTGTGGTTTTACTTGATACAGAAGATGACACTCCTTCCGCTTCTCTCCTGGAGAAGGAATTTGGAAAATTCTCTTTAGGAATAGTGGAATCAATTTCATCTGATATTGAAAGATGAATATCCTTGCTTTTTCCTTTGTCTGAACTATTTACAACTGAATTCTGTCCACTGTCTTCAGGGTCTTTGTGGGGAGTCTGATCCAAAGAAGGCTGAAGCGAGTCACAAACTACTGGGATGGAAAAGTGTTCATTTTTGAGGAAGTTAATTTCACTGTAAAAAGAAAAGAAAAATTATCAAAAAAAAAACCCCACCAAACCTGTATTTTTTCACACTTTGGTTATATCATAAACCTCAATGGGTTTAGTGCTTTAAAAGTGTAACTCATTAATTAAAAATATTTTGGAAAATTATTAATCTTCTCTTTGTAATATACACTATTGCTTCATATACCTAAAAGTATATCTACAAACTCTCAACAATGAATCATAAAAATGGTTTTATGAACTATGTTCTGAATTAGTGGTAACTACTTTTCCATCATAAGAACATAACTAATATAAAAAAATTCGAATTCTAGCACTTAACTTCTTTTTCCTCATTTGCAAAACGGGGATAATTCCTTCTAATTCACAGAATTATTATAAGCATTAAATGAAATAATAAATGGGAAACATGTACAACACTGATGTAAAGGTGTTATTTTATTGATACTGCTACAACTCAGGGAAAGTAATATATATCTTACTCCTTAGCTCCATTGACATAACCAATTGTAAGACCTCCACCAACTGACTTCATAACTTTTTTGGAAAAAAAAGACATACTACTCTATTAAATATATAAATCAATAGTAAGACTTTCACTTTCAGAAATGTTAATATGTAAAAATGTTTTACAATTGAAATGTCTCATATATTTAATTTGCCAATTTCTTTAAAAACTTTAATAGGCTTTTTAGAAATAATAATCAAGTACTTACCTTTCAAGTCTTCTTATTTGCTCCATCAAAGACCATTTCTCACTATTTAATAAACCAATTTTATCTTCCAGTTTCTGTACTAGCAAGGAGTTCTAAATTCAAAACGGGAGAAAAAACAGAAACTCAAGATCTCACAGTACGCTTTTACACAGTTTAAGGAAACTTTGTGGATTTGATTAGTTAGTTGATATTTCTCACCTCTATAGGCTGAGGAGTTTCAAGGGTTGGAGGAAGGTTGCTTAAAATGGGTGTAAGAGCCTCTAATTCATCTTCTTCTACTCCACTGGCCACATCCACAAGGTCTTTCCCAGTTACTTGATGATTTCCAAAATCTCGGTAAAGTTGCAGTAAGTCTGGAGGTTTTGGAATGTTTAATCCTACATCATCCCATAATTCAAAATCCTGAAATATAAATATATATATTTTAAATATCTATGAGGCAATTTTATCCTGCTTTATTTAGATTCATTTTATTTCTTATTGCTAATATCTTGAAAACCTAACATAATCATAATTCTGTTAAAATGGCAAGTATGTATATGTTCCAAGTGAGTAAATGTCATTCTTAAACTTATTTAACATCTTCCACTGTCCAACATTTTTGTAAATTGCAGGTCCACCTTAGTTTCCTGACATTCCAGGTAAATAGGTCTAATTCTTACAAGATGTTGCACATATAATCTTTTTTTAAAATCTCTCAGAGATGTAAATTCTTAAGTCTAAGGCTTGTAAATCAAGCTTAAATGTTTGCATGAAGTCATAAAACATGTCTAGCTTAGAAAAGCCTTAGTTCATAAATTGTACCTATTATTTATAGGCTATAAATGAACTCAGTGATGGTATTAATTTTGTTCTTATGGTATTAATTTAGTTCTTCCTTTATTTCTTCATTATTCCAACTTATAATATATATTTTGTTTAATCTCTAGTGGGTAAGAAAATTTAATCTGCTTGCCTTCTTGCTGTAACTGTTTGATTCAAAACTATATTATTAAGAATACTTTTGGCAATTTTCAGCATCCAGAGAGGTGCTCTTTGATTTGTTGTGTTTGAAATACTCTCTTGAATTGAATCTAATATAACTTTATTATTAAATTACAAAAAGGTGTGCCACCTTAAGAATTCTATGGGCAAAGATTTTTAGAAGAGCTTTATGAAGTTCCAGAAAACCAATCACATACAAATACATTGTCCTACCATTCTATCTTCCTTTAATCATAATTATTTTGTACTAATTTCATTTCTTGTAATTTATTGATTTCTAATTTATTTCTGAAACTCCCTTTAAGAGATTATGGCATATTCTTTTGAATATTCTCAAATGTGCTACTCTCAATCCTTTGAATGATGGGAAGTTATTATTGTGGGTTAAATAATTAAATAGGTATTAAAAGTGGGAGTTCGGGAGAAAATCAGACCCAAGTATAAAATTAATAATTTTCTCCATTTACTGTTATAAGGTGATTTGAGGCTTAGACTGCCATCTTTAAAGTGAGTGTACACCTAGCTCTTAGGGTTTTTGTAAGGATCAAATAAAATAATATATGTAAAGGATTTAACACAGTGCTTGACAGACAATAAGAGTTAAATAAATAATAGCTTTTAAAAAATTTATCAAAGGAGTATTACTCATATTATTCAAATGTTCATTTATCTACCCAATATTCATGTAATACTTACTAGATAGCTATCCTGTGCTTCAGGAGTCAAATATTGTCACCTTTCAGGAGCTTTCAGTTAAGAGTAGGGACTCAGAGAAATAGGTGGATTCTAAAGTATCATTGATACTATGATTGAAGTACTGTTACAAAGTCAGAGAAAGGAATCAATTTCTGTTGAGGTGGGGGAAAGGAAAGGTTTCTGAAAGGTGATGACCTGTGACCTCTCTTGGAAAAAAGTAAGATATTAACTAGGCACATGGCAATGAGACATTAGGGGAACCAAACATTTCAGAGAGAGGGGGCAGAATGTGTATTTGGCTGTTGTAGGATGAAGTATTTTATAAATGTTAATTATGTAAAGTTGACTGGTAGTAGCGTACAAGTGTTCTACTTCTTACTGATTCTCTATTTACTTCATTTATCAATTACTGAGAGGCACGTTGAAATTTCTGATAATTTCTCCCCTTTAATTATGAAGGATAGACCATTTACATTTAACTTATTAATACGATTGGATTTACATCTATCACCTCGCTATATAAGTTTTCTGAGTCCCATCTGTTCTAACTCTTTTCCTCTTTTTCCCATCTTCTTTTTGGCATATCAATATTTTTCACCTATTCAACATTTTTCCTATTCATTATTTAGTTGATCATTTATAAAACATGTTTCATCTAAAATATATTATTAGTATAGTAAATATTTATTTTCACTAAATATTAAATATGTCTTATACATATTAAATTTGAGTAAAATCACCATTTAATAAAAAAATTATTAGTTGTTTTATTACATTTAATTTTTGACAAATACATTACAATAACTGAGGGAGTAACTTAGAGAACTTCTATTTTTACTAAGAAATCTAAAGGATATTTTATGGACCAATGGAATAATACTGATTTTAAATGACAGACTCCCAATTTCTACACAATAAACGTTTTGGTATTTATTTTTCTAAGGTCCAAGATTTGAACTGATCTATTAGCTCTCAGAAGTCAAAATATTCCAAAGTTGGGTAATGACATGTTAAAAAAAGCCATCACTTCTTTGTTTAGAAGCGTTTATCAAAAAAATAATAATGAAGTTCAGGAAGACATACAACTTAAAACCTCTCTTATTTATGAAACATGCAAATATAACTAGATTATATCATTACTGAAGAATTGTAAAAAGCTACTTGAAGAGAATGAAAAGTTTTTATGTAGAAAGCTACAGGGAAAGAAGAAAAGAAATCTATTAACCAACAGAAAACTATACTGGGTGATATCAGGCACAGTAAAGGAACCATATAAAAAATTAGGAGATTAAGTGATAGTTCATACATTCTCTATGTCAAGACTTGCCCTTCTATCCTCCATTAGCCCTTTCGGCCCACTCAGCTCCTAGAATGTCAATAGGCACGCACTCCAGGAAGATTTTGAAGATCTTTTCCTTTAATATAAGAGCAGTCAAAGAGGAAAGACCTAAAGTCAATATCTTTAGGATGGGGGAGTCTACAAAGAAACAGCCTAGCTGGATTAACATACAATGAAGTCCACATTACATGAACTCTACCAGCATGCTCTGGGCCTCCTTTATTGTTTTAATGTTCTATCATCATTATGAGTGAACAATTACTAATCCCTAAATAAGAAAAGTGTTAACTATGAAAGATAGATATCAATAAATAAATGTATAAATAAATAAATATTTAACAGATTAAATGGAAGAAGAAAAATTACTCAGAACACAGAGGGGGAAAAATGGCAGAGAAAGGTTAAGAAAATTAAAAGGTCAATACAGGAGACTTAAATTTAAATAAAAAGGGTTCTCAAAAGAGCAAACAGACAAAAGAAAAGAAATTTATCAAAGAAATAATTCAAAATAATTTTCTAGAATTGAGTGATGAGAAATTCTAGATTGAAAAGGTGTGAGTGCTCAAAAAACAATGAAATAAGAAGAACAAGGTATATTATCAAGAAATTCAGATGGCAAGGTAGAGAAGATCACAAAAGCTTCTAGAATTGGAAAAAATAAAAAACAAACACAAATGTGGTCATAAATATAGGATCAGGAATCAGAATGGCACATGCTATCCACTCTCAGGAATCCATTGGGAGATATGCTCCACTAAAATGAGGGGGTGAAACAAGACAGATCTGTAATACAGAGATCAGGAGATCCAACTCAAAAAAGCAGGGAAAGGAAGACCCAGGATGAGGCAGTGCATCAGACACAGAGGTAACACCTGGCCAGACTGGAGGTTAGAGGGGTCCAGAAGAGAGTTTTTTCAAGATGAAAGTGAAAGAATATTGAATATGAATGAACTTAGTGAGAATAGGCTGCCAGCAGAGTGTAGGGGTGAAACAGTGATAATTACTTAGAAAACAAAATAAAACAAATCAAAAAAGAAAATTATTAATTCCAGGAAAAATAAAAAGTTCTGTAGGAAAGGAAAAGTAATAGTATACTTAGTCATAATAATGAAAACACTATTACTCTAACCAAAATTAGATAAAAAAGAAATTAGATTAAAGAGAAAGTAAATAAATTATAAATTAAATAGGAAATAAATTACTGTTTTTAAAATAAACAAGGTAGATTGATACCTGATCATCATTTTCATCTGAAAAGGTTATTGATGTAAGCTTGTAGTTATTCTTCAATAAAAACTCGTTGACTAAGAAGTTTAGAGCTCTCTTTTCAAGAGGTTTGATTGGTTCCTGAAAGCAAAATAAAAGGAAGATACAATATCATAAGTTTTTCTCCTTCAGTACTTGGGCTACCATTTTACGTGAAAGTTACTTTAAGCTACATCACTCACCCACCTGAATTTCAGGACTTGATTTGTAATTTTTTCGTTCCTGTAATGGAACTTCATTTTCTGAGGGAAGAAAGTATAAATAATATTTTACTATTTTAAATTTGAAAATATCTCAGCTATTTCTACATTGTCAAAGTAATAAAATCTCAAAAAAGTTTTATGTACACCACCTGCAGCCTTTGTCAGGTTGGCTCGAAGGGCCTGAATGGTCTCCTTGGCTTTCCGTAGTTCAAACTCCAGGACTGGACAGGGATTTGGAATAAACACACACCAAGAAAAGGGAAACAAAAATAAAAAAATAAAAAGCAAGGATGGGTATGAAAAAAAAATACAATTTGTATTGAAAACAGAAAGCATGCAATCTTTATGAAACTTGTGAACGCATGCAGCAGAGTTGATTTGCAAGCAAACTGGTGAATGTTTTCCATAGTTTTAATAGAATTTGGGGGGCTACTGATCAATTTTTCTAGCTGTCTGACAAGGAATAGCTCTATTTAAAAATAAAATCTATGGCTTAACTTCAATTAGGGAAGTAAAATATTATAATCTGGGTACTTCTTTCAACTTCAGCTAGGGAAGAATATACAATGAGATGTTTTCAAGTGACATAATTTTGGAGGAAAAGATAAAAACTAGATGAAGTCCAAGAAAACACACTAAAAAAAAATCTTAGAATTAAAAAAGAAACATTATTTTTACCTGCTTTATCTAGAATAATGTTGTAAATCAATATATAGAGATGTTAATAGATGCCTTCATTAAAATATTGAAGGATATAGTTTAAATATTTTTAAAATTTTGGGATGCCTTTCAATTTTTCTAGAAATAAGCATATTAGGTATATTAAATACATATCTTTTTTTAAAAAAGGTCCAATGCTTTTATTTTGCTTCACATAAATCCAAAGGGTATAAATATTCTTAATTTTTAATTAAGATAAATCTAAAGCAAATGATTGTGTACATTTCTAACCATGTACTTATCTAAGGTTACTAAGTAAAGTCAAGTAAAATTTAAAGGTTTCGAATAACTCTTCAAATAAATGTTTTCATTTTAAGAGGTACTAATGAAGCTCAAAGTTTTCTTCTGTTACCACATAGTCCAACCATAGGATAAACATGAATACTAGGGAAAATATTAATAAGCTCTTTAAAATGTTTAATTATGGGAATTTTTAAAAATATGTTATCAATATTGTGTGTAAATGCAAGCTTGAAAAAATTGCAAGCACAGACACAAGGGAAAAAGCCATTTCAGTGAAATACAGCTCTGGGAAAACTATGTGAATATTCACAATTGAATATTAATCAATTATAGTAAATAATTCTGCATAAAAGTCAGGATATTTAAGGTTTCATCTTAAAGATGTAATTTTTCTTAAACAAAAAAAGACATTAAATGAGATGTTATCAGAAACAACAAAAGTATAAAATACATGGAAAAATTAGGATTCACTCAGTTTGCATTTTTACATTAAAAACTTAAGATGTAACTGAATCACATCTAGTACATGAAGGCCACTTAATTTGATGCACAGAATTTAACTGCAGCAAAATGGAAGCACAACTAAAAATCAGATGATATTGTATGTTACTATTTCTTTTTGAGTAGTCAGCAGTGCTGATCTGCAAACATTTCTGTGCAACAAAGTTAAAATATTTTCCCTAAAACTCACACTTCTGTAAACTCTTAGAATTTGTGCTCAAAGTAAGACTGCACACATTGCCAGTAAGGTAAATAGAGAATAGGTTTACAGAGCATGCTGGTTTATTTTTCTTTTTTAACTTCAAAATTGTAGGTAATTGATTTTGATTTAAGAACATTTAACTGCACCTTAACTAAAATGAATATACATACTTATGCTTTTCAATATCACTTATAATTTACTAAGACATATTACAGAACAATTGCAGATCAGAAATGCCCTGCACCAGAATGGTAGAAATATGAAGAAAAAAAAATGGGGGGGGGGGGGGATGGGACTGGTTAAAACACAAACTGGGAAAACTCAAATTCAACTGGTGAAAGCTTAGGTGACCAAAAGCAAAACACTTAATAATCACGGCACAGAAAGCCAGAAAACCCATGTCAGACGGCAAGAATTTATATTTTTACGCACATCTAGATATACATTGCCAAATACCATTAAAAGTTACCAATGCTTTGAAAAGATAGTGCCTATCAAAATGAATCCACTCTGCTGCATGTTTCTTATTATAAAATATAGATTTTTAAAGGACAAAGGCATATCTTTGAAGCTTTAGGACATCTTTATAAAGGCACAGTATGGTCAAGTAATCACAGTTATATGATAGATTCACAAGACAGATTCTGAACAGCAGTGCTATATTTACACATACTTGAATTTGTCTCTTTTTATTAAAAACATTTGATTAAAGCTCAAAATTAGTAATCCTGTAAAAAGATACACTGCACTAAACAACTTCCAAGTATTTTTCAAACATTATAATTCTTTCTAAAAATGTTTGAGGATTTCTAAGTTTTTTTAAAACATTGCAGGAACCCCAACCTCCTCACTCCACTCACCCAACTGGGCTAAATACAAATCTACCAGAACTAAGATGATAATCACAAAGATGCAGGTGTATACTAATATTACACATTAGAATCGTATGCCAAATAATTAGTCATTAAGCCAGTATAAGCAACTCCAGATTGGTAGAATATTTCTATCAGAGAAACTTGAGTGCTTAAAGGCTGTGCTCTGATGACTCTCTGGGGAGATGGTACAACTGACTAGGGAAAGACACCAAAGCTAAACAGTTAAAATTAAAAGCAGAAATAAAGTAATATATCATTCTTTGCAGTCACACTTCAATTCATCACTGATACTACCTTGAGATACTTGCCAGTCTTGCTTCACTTTGGCATGAAACTCAGAGTTATTTTGGAACATTTATTCTAAAAAATTGAACTGAATTGAGCACTTTTTCACTCCCATTCCCCAATGAAGAATTTGAATCAATAGGTCTGTGTCAGGGGCTTTGCCATCCTATAGTCATGAAATTGTCTTCTTTCAAGTCAGAACTTTCTAGATATTTTTATGAATATCAAATAAGGCAATTTGACTTCATAACAAAATATAATTTCTCCATCTTTAATACATATTTCAGTATACTGGAAACAGTTTTAGGGAAAGGAAAATTCTCCTTTCAATTCTCTTAAGCATAAAAATTCTTACCAAAATAATAATTTTTAAAAACCCTAAGACACTACTATTATCACTCCTACTGGGTTTAGAGAATTCTCCCTGCCTGTTACAGATTTAAGAAGTATACAGTACTGATAGGCATAACTGAGTAGTGATAAATAAATCAAAACATGATGAAGTTGCCATAGTCTGCAGAGATTTCTTTCTCTATATTCATCTTTGTGGAAAAAAGCATCCTTTTTCCCACAGCCATAAAAAATTTCCTTCCATTATCATTCCTTTTACTCAGTCTTCTCTACAGACTTCTCTATCACTCATCCTCAAAGGTGTCAGGACTTCACAGAGTGTCATTCTTGGCCCTTATCTCTTCTTTATATACTCTACATCCTTTTACTCTATATACTCCCCTGGAGGGTATTCAATCCTGAGATTTTATCTATCACAAGTATCCTGAAGACTCAAATCTTTAAATTCCTTTTCCAAGATAAAGACCTAACAAATTATCTCCTGAACATGCCTACTGGAATGCTGCATAAGTTTTTTGTTTTTGTCTTTTGTTCAGGCGGTACCAGGGAATTGAACCCTGGACCTCATACATGCAAAGCAAGTGCTCAACCACTGAGCTATACCCACTCCCCTTAAGTTTTAAATTTGATCCTAACTAAATGAATTTCAACATCTTCTTCTAAAATTTGGACCCTTACCTCTTCCTGTAGTCTCTCTCCATTAATGGGACTGCTACCTACCCAGTTGCCTAAAATGATCTGGAAATTATGCTTCACTTATCCTTTCTCTTCACCCTCATCAATTATGTCCAAGTTTTACTGATTCCAACCCTTTAATAATTCCCCAAATAACCATTCATCCCAATTGTCTCTGAAATTGCCACAACTCGGGTCTTTATTATTACTCATAAATTACAACCTACTACCATATTAAAGGCCTGAAAAATCCTGCAGAAAACCATGATTTCCAAACTTATCTGACCATGAAATTCTTTTTTCTTGTTTTTGTTTTGTTTTCATTTTTGTCCCCCCCCATTAACCTAACATTGTCATTGCTGATCTAAATCAAAGACAAATCAAAAATTTAATGAATCCATAATCCCCTATATTTTTAGCTTACATACAATAACCCACCATAATGATATATATTTTTTCTCTCTGAAGCTAATTTAATTTCATGGAAATAAATGAAGAAAAATCTATTTTGGTGGGGAGCAGGTATAGATCAGTGGTTGAGTGCTTGCTTCACATGTACGAGGTTCTGGGTTCAAACCCCGGTACCTCCTAAAAAAAAAAGGATATAAAAAAAAAAAGTAGACAATGCCTATCCCCAAAACCAGAGAGTATCTACAACTGTAGCAAGACAGTTTCATCCATCTGCCATGGGATCTAAGCCCCCTCTCAATTGGAAGCAGAGTGGGTATCACTATCCCAAAATCCTCAAGATTGAGGAAATGAACAATATAAGGGTGGAATGCAACTACAGACCAAAGCAGACTTGTTATTATTCTAGTAATAGAAGAACTTGTAACATCAATATGAATACAGTGGTCACCAGAGGTTCTGAGGGGAGGGAGAGAGAACAGGTGTAACATGGGGCATTTTTAGGACATTGGAAATGTTCTACATGCTACTGCAAATTATGTGGTACAAAGTGTAAACCACAAAATAAACTATAGACCACGGTTAGTAGCAATGCTTCAATATGCGTTCATCAAGTAACAAATGTACCACACTAATGAAAGAGGTTGTTAATGGGGGAAAGTATGAGAGGGGTAGGAGGTGGGATATATGAGAATCCCCTAAATTTTCAATGTAGCTTTTATGCAATCTAAAACTTCTTTAGAAATAAAAAAAAAAAGGAAAAATCTATTTTCAAAATGATAACTACCATCTTTATAGTCTTGCTGGAGCGTCTATCCTATTTTAAATAATACAACATCATAAAATAAGATTTAGAGAAGGTCCAAAATAAGAAAAACAAAAGGGTAATGCTAATAGGAAAGAACAGATAAACATGTACTAAGGGGAAATACGTAATAAGAAGACAAAAAGGTTTATTTAATCTCAGTAAAGCTGGACATGTTTCTGCTGGGCCAGTACCCAAGAGCTGAGGACTACTGATGCTCTTTCTAATGCAGGTAGCAAGGGCAGATTATCTCATAGGGAAAAATCTGAATGCCATTTCAGAATGTGTACTAGATTATATAAGATTAATAAAGACTCCACGTATCTACTTTGTTGATTGTTGTTCAACAAAATAGCATAATGCCTGGCATATGGAATAAGCACTCAACAAATATTTGCTGAATGAGTGTTCCAATTCTTGACGCCATATGTAATAAATCTGAAATATTACTGATCTTACCAGCATTCAGGAGTGTCTTTCCCTACAATTTAGAAAGCATAATTTTTGCAGTTCTCTAGATCCCAACACAAAGTTAAGGAGTGAACTACAGAAGTAACAGCCACAGGTGGAGATATGAGAATAAATAAAGCCAAGGATTCTGATGTAAAAGATGGTCCATGTGAGCCTGCTGCTGCAGGCAGGATAATCCCTTCCATGGTGGAGGGCACTTTACCATTCCAGACTTCTCAAGATTGGTGGAACAACTATGGACTAGAATGGACTTGTTGGAACCTGATATAGACTTATGATGTATGCAATGCAAGAAATTGCAAAATTATGTGGAGCCAGGGTCATTGGACACTTTGGGAGCAGGGTGA